>CABHPQ010165862.1:5464-21441 GCA_902168405.1 Peromyscus aztecus | reverse complement strand
TTGTAGACTTATTTTATATCCTAAATAATTAATAGAATCTCCTCTTTGTATCTTTTCAGGAGCAATTTGTAATCCCCAACAAGGCAAAATTTTCTTTACTTCTTCAAACTTCCTTTCTAAAGTATCTGCATTTGAATCAGCTAGTAAAATATTGTCCGTGTGCTGTGGCATGGTCTGTATGTCAAATTGCTCTGATTGGTCAATAAATAAAACACTGATTGGCCCGTGGCCAGGCAAGAAGTATAGGCGGGACTAACAGAAGAGAATTCTGGGAAGTGGAAGGCTGAGGCAGAGAGAGACTGCCAGCCGCCGCCATGACAAGCTGCATGTAAAGATGCCAGTAAGCCACGAGCCACGTGGCAAGGTATAGACTTATAGAAATGGGTTAATTTAAGATATAAGATCAGTTAGCAAGAAGCCTGCCACGGCCATACAGTTTGTAAGCAATATAAGTCTCTGTGTTTACTTGGTTGGGTCTGAGCAGCTGTGGGACTGGCGAGTAACAGAGATTTGTCCTGACTGTGGGCCAGGCAGGAAAACTCTAGCTACATCCATGTAATGATAAATTATAGATTTAGGAAATTGTTTATGTATTACTTCCAATGGCTGTCATATAAAATATTGGCACAGGGTTGGGCTATTTAACATTCCCTGTGGGAGAACCCTCCATTGATATCTCTTAACCAGCTGAGAATTATTATAAGTAGGCACCGTGAAGGCAAATCTTCTGTCTTTTTCTTATAAGGGTATTAAGAAGAAACAGTCTTTTAAATCAATAACTATAAGAGGCCAGCCTTTAGGTAATGAAGTGGACAAAGAATTCCAGATTGTAAAGAGCCCATTGGCTGAATTACTTTGTTAATTGCTCTTAGGTCTGTTACCATTCTCCACTTACCAGATTTCTTTTTAATAACAAATATAGGAGAATTCCAAGGGCTGGTTGATTCTTCAATATGGTGAGCATTTAACTGCTCTTCTACCAGCTCTTTCAAGGCCTGCAGTTTCTCTGTTGTTAAAGGTCATTGCTGAACCCATACAGGCTTGTCTGTTAACCACTCTAAAGATAGAGCTGTTGGTATCTTTGAAAGATCAGCAGTTGCTGTGCCCTGTTCTTGTACAATTTGGATGGCTGGTGACTGCTCTTTATAATAATACCTCTTAATATTTCTCTCAGAAACATGTGTTAGTTTATGGTTTGTTTCTGAGGTTGGAGGAATGTTAATCTGAGTATTCCATTGTTGTAATAGATCATAGCCCCACAAATTCGTAGCTATGTTAGCCACATATGACTTTAATTTTCCTCTCTGTCCTTCTGGCCATATACATTTGAGCTATCTTGCACTCTGTTTCACTTGACATAATGTTCCAATCCCTAACAGCTGAACATTTACCTCCTGAAGAGGCCAAGTTGGATGTCAAAATTCTGGTGCAATTATTGTAACATCCACACCTATGTCTAACAAACCTTCCAAAAGAACATCATTTATTCATATTTTTAATTTTGGTCTTTGTTCATTTATAGAAGTTTGCCCAAAAATTTACTTTATGGTTTCTCCTGAATTTCCTGTTCTCTCTGCTACAGCTGTTCTATCACCCCTAGCAGCCTGATTTATTCCAATAGGCATTTGGTTATTTAATTGCTCTGAGAAGGGGTTTCTTCTATGATGGCAGGAAAAGTCTGAACTGTATTTGCTGTGGGGGGCCTGCATGAGGCCCCTCTGGGTGTTTCCTGATGGCAGAGGCAAAGGATTACCTTGTCTGTCCCTTGTTGATCTACATTCCTTGGTCCAATGTTTACCTTTATCACACCTTCTGCATAATTCAGAAGGGAGGAGCTTTCTGTTACCATTGTTCCTTGAAGAAACATTGTTTCTAGAAATGCCCTGTTTATATGCCTTTTCAAATGACCTTGTTTATCGCAATTAAAGCATCTGACATTATTTTTCCTCAAAGCTTTTGATATCACCTTTCCTATCCACATATCATGGTCATGAGACTCAATATTAATTGTGTCCCTGATCCAATCCTCCAAGGGCGCTGATCTGGCCTTTAGTGGCCTGATTATTCTTTTGTATGCTGCATTTGTGTTCTCAAAAGCCAAAGATTCAATTATTATCTGTCTAGCTTCTGAATTTGGTATCATTCTATTTACTGCTGAAGACAGCCTTTGTATGAAATCTGTAAAGGATTCTTTTGGGCCTTATATAACTTTCATAAAGTTTTCTTTATGATTCAGTTTTCTTCCCTGCTTCCTCAATTCTGTCCCACACATTAATGGCTGCCATGCCGCATAAAATTAAGGTTTGGTTATCATATAAACATTGTCTTTGTATATCAGCATAATTGCCTTCTCCAAGAAGCTGATCCTGGGAAATTTCCACACCTCTAGTCCTTCATTGTTGCTCTATTGTTTTAGTTTCCTCTTTAAACAAAATTCTCGCCAGGCAGTGGTGGCGCACGCCTTTAACCCCAGCACTCGGGAGGCAGAGGCAGGCGGATCTCTGTGAGTTCGAGGCCAGCCTGGGCTACCAAGTGAGTTCCAGAAAAGGCGCAAAGCTACACAGAGAAACCCTGTCTTGAAAAAACAAAACAAAAAAAACCAAAAAACAAAAACAAAAACAAAATTCTCTATTGTAATTGTGCTTCAGCCTCTAGGGACAGCTGCAATTAATTCTTTCCAGTCCTGAGGAATAATTCTATTATAAATTGACCATGAGTTTAATATTTGCTTTATAAATGGAGAATGCATGCCATATGATACTATAGCTTCTTTATATCTAACATTTCCACTGGAGTCTAATTAGCTTGTACATGCTCTTGAGCAGGTATTGCCTGCAAAGTTACCAGATAGATTAAGTTTGGTTGTTTGAAAACAGGCTGTCTTTCCATAACCATATAATTCAATCCTGAAATAATTTCACCTTTAAATTCTTCTGTCTGGGTCTGAATTTCTCTATAATTCATTTTAATGGGTTTTTCTAAAGTTAATCCTGAGTTAGGTTCACTTTTAAACTCTCTTGTCTGGGTCTGGATTTCTCTATGATTCACTTTAACAGGTTTTTCTAAAGCTTTTATCTTGGCACTTAAATTGACCAATCTTTTTAATGCTAAAATAAAAGTTATCAAACAAATAATATTCATAATTGATGTTACGTACATCCCATCAACCTTAATTATCCTCTCATTTAATTGTTCCATTTTCAGACTGCCTAATGTGTTATCAAACAGAAACCAAATTCCTTCCATTGTAAAAATGCTTCCCATTTTCTAATGTGGGAAAAAATTCTCTTAACTAATTTCTCCCATTAGGATATCTTCATATCTGTCTTCAAAGTACCCCCTAACCTTATTCTGCCTCACCATTGGCCAAACAGCTTTATCAACCAATGAAAGCAATGTATATTCACAGTGTACAGAAAGACGTCCCACAGCACTCTATTTTTTTTTTTTATTTTTATGTGTATGGGTGTCTGTCCATTACATGTGTGCAGTGCCCATGGAGACCAGAAGAGGGCTTCGGGCCCCATGGAACTGAAATTATAGATGGTTATGAGCCACCATATAGTTGCTAGGAATTGAACCTAGGTCCTCTGGAAGAGCAGCTAATGCTCTTAACCACCTCTCCAGCCCACCACTGGAGCACATATCATCAGAAACAAAAAATCCAGGCTTAAAATCCAAGTCCTCTACTGTGAGAGAAAGCAAGCTCTTTTCCCCCCTTAGTTCTTATGTATGGTCTTCTGCTAGATTTAGGATCTCAATAAATACAAAAGTTGGTTTTGTTGACAAGAGAAAAGCATAAAAGTTTTGTTAATTTCACATGTGCCTGGGAGTCTTCACAAGAGAGTGAAGTCTGAAGAAATTCTCAAAGAATGAATGATATTTTTGTATTTTTTAAACTAGAGCAATACTTTTTTTTTTTTTTTTTGAAACAAGGTCTGGCTGGCCTTGAGCTCATGGAGATCTGCCTGCAGTGCTGGAATGAAAGGCATGAGCCACCATGCTCAGCCTAAGAGCAATAACTTTGTGAAATGTGTAGACAATGGATCTAGAGCAGAGGTTCTCAACCTGTGGGTTTTGACCCCTTGGAGGATGCACCTCAGATATCCTGTATATCAGATACTTACATTACATTCATAACAGTAGCAAAATTATAGTTATGAAGTAGCGACAAAAATAAGTTTACAGTTGGTGTCATCACAGCATGAGGAACGGTATTGAAGGGTCACAGCATTAGGAAGGTTGAGAACCACGGTCTAGGGGCTGCTGCTCAGAGAAACACAGGCAGAAGGATGTAGGTACTAATAGACGACAACGCTTACACAAAGCACTTCTTCATTTGAGTTCATGTCACCAGACTCTATTTTCTACTCTTGGGATGCATAGGGCATCCTTCCCCCAACCAAAACTCCTTTCACTGTTTTTTGTCTCTGTGTACTGGGGATAGAAGCCAGGGCCCCAAGCATGCTAGGCACACACCCTCCTATATGCCAAGCTGTCCTCCAGAGAGTCCTCGTGACTCATTGCATATAGGGGAAAGGCTTGCTGCGTAACAGGGGAAAAGGCCAAACTGCCCTTTAGGAAGGTATAGATCCTGAAGCGATTGCAACTTGAAATCATCAGTATACCAGCCCAGCATTTTCCTCCTTCCACCTCCTTAACGCCTTCTTGTTACAAACACACAGTGTGAGCCACTAGCTGTATGTAGATGGGTGGCAGAGAGTACTAAAGTCAGAGACTCCTCTGGTGACACCAGTGCTGCTCTGCTGACCACTAGTAAAGTTCTTCTGATGATTACATTTCTTTCCAATAACTAGAGTGTACTAATTTAATATCAGAAGTTATTGTCAGGTAATTGGTTTTGAGATTGAGTTCCATTAATGCTGTGGTGCTTTAGCAACTATTCAATGGTTTCATACTCAATTCTGGTTATCTTGTGAACAGTTTTCAGGTGTGGGGAGTGGGTGGCAACAGGAACAAAGCCCGGCTCAGTTCTATGGTGAGTTTGCTCATAGTATCTTTGGTCTAAATATGACTTACTAATAGAGAGCCATGAGACCAGGATCTGGAGAGCCACCATGCAAGCGAGCCAACGTGCCCACGGTATCTTCAGTCCTTACTTAGTATGCAACAATATTTAAGTAAGCAAATATCTGGGGGGAAGTATCCAGCTCAGCTGGTTCCACAAGTGATATTTATCAGATCACAGAATCTTTGCTGGGAAAAACAAAAACAAAACTGTAGGTACCTGAGTAAATGAAGCACGAAGTGCCCGATCAAGGATGGAATTCTCCGCATTTTCCGGTTTGGCCAGAATATCGCTCAGTTGGTGATTCCCAAGGTCAAACCAACAGCAGCTGGAAACTTTTCAGACATGCAAACTGCCTGGCACCCACCACAGATACAATTGGATGAAACTGGGCGAAATACCCCAATCTACTCTCAGGAAAGTTTAATAAGTGTGGAAGAAAAAGGGAGGGTACAATTCACTCTGGACTTTGATTCTTTAAAAAGCCAAACCTAACAGTGGGTGGGGGGCAGGAGGAAAACAATGTGCGGTGATGAAAGTAAAGGGTACTCTTTGTCACTTTGCCCGATTTGGAATCACCAAGGAGATACAAAGGAGGAAGAGGGACCCTGGATGTGGCCAGTGATCCCAAGCTCACAGCTTCCAGAGGGGCCACACAGTGTGACCTGCTTGCCTTATGCTTGAGGGCATCACCATGTTTTCCTTCTATAATGGGCAATGTTTCTATGAACTGTGAGCCAAAATAAGCCCATTCTTCTTGACAGAACCTTTCGTCAGGCATTTGGTTGCAGCAACAAGAGAAATAATTAAAAACATATATGTTAAAAATGTTATAATGAAGCCTATTACTTGCTCATGATCCTCTTACCTCTGACTCATGAGTGATAGTTTTACAGCCTCATGAGTGGTAGTTCTACAGCATGCACCACTGTATCTTACTCTTTGTTTTTAACTTGAGACTCTAGGCTCAGGGATGAGAGAGAGGACTGTTTGTAATTCAGTGGTAAAGTGTGTGTGTGTGTGTGTGTGTGTGTGTGTGTGTGTGTATTGCACAAGGCCTGGGTTCTATCCCCAGCACCAAAAAAGAAAAGAAGGATGAGGAGGAGGAGGAGGAGGATGAGGATGAGGAGGATAAGAAGGAGGATGAGGTGGAGGAGGAGGAGAGGAGGAGGAGAAGAAGGGGAAGGAGAGAGAAAGAGAGAGAAAAGGAAGGAAGGAAAGAAGAAAAGGAGGCAGGGAAGGAGGAAGGGAGAGAAAGAGAGAGAGAAAAGAAAAGTGGGGTTTGCAGACAGCAGGTCCTTGCCAGGAAACACTGCAGTCCCAAGTAGGCACGTGGTTGCTGGGTCAGGTGCCTGCTTCTTGTTTGCTGACAAGCCCTTGATGGCTGATAGAAGTGTCTCTCTTCTGGATCTAATCTGCACTGAAAAAAAACCACAAACAATATTAGGACTGCATAAACAATAAAAAGTGGGTTTGATGTTGGGGATGTACTTCATTTGGTAGAATGCTTGCCTAGCAAGGGTCATTGCTATGCTGGTGAGGCCCAGGGTTCCATCCTCAGCAGCATATAAGACTGTGTGACAGTACACCCCTGTAATCTCAGCCTTTGGGAGATGAAGGCAGAAGGATCAAAAGTTCCAAATCATCCTTGGCTACATGGTGAGTTTGAGGCTGGCTTGGGCTATATCAGACCCTACTTCAACAACAAAACAAAATAAAACAAAACAAACAACAACAAAACAAACAACAACAAAAATAACAAGGAAAAAAAAGTAGAAAGCTTTGCCTGCTTGAAGAGCATGGGATAATTATGATGTGTTTTGTCTAATGCTTCTGGATAGATAGATAGATGGCTGTTGACTGACTCCGACTTGCAAAGATTTAGCAGGCAGCTTTTAAGCATCTCCATATTAAGTGATGGATAACATAAGACCAATAAAAATACTGCTCTTGGCCCAAAGAACCCAGTCCACTAGGTGGAAGTTATAACATAACCCTGTAACCCCAACATGAAGAATGCAGAGGCAAGGGCCTTACTGTCTGTAAGTTTGAAAGCAGATCAGCTTCATAATGAGTCCCAGACAAGGCAGAGCCACAGGGTGACACTCTCATTTAAAAAAAAAATAACAGGATTAATTGGTAAAAATTAAAGGCTGGGTGTGGTAGTGAATGCTCTTAATCCCAGCACTTGAGAGGCAGAGGTAGGCAGATCTCTGTGAGTTCAAGGCTAGTTGACATACTTTCAAACCTATGGGCACAGGGTTTGGCCTGTCCCTTGTTAGGGCCAACTGGAATTAATTTGTGCTGTACCTGAACAGAGGTCTGACCATGTTTTTTTTTTCCCCTGTTACATCTCAAACTGAGGCTGTTCCTTGGCCTGGATCTTAGGATGAAGAAAATCTATGAAGCAAATCAGAGCTTCAGGTGAACACTGGGCCAATACCTAACCTGGGCAAGTTGTACTATGTTGCAAACTACTGACGTAAAGGAGGCTTTATCCTCACCCCCGCATGAACAGAGGCCAGCAAGCACAGGAGAGCCAACAAAGCTAAATCCCTAGGAAGAAATTCGGCCAAGAAAGAGTGGGAAGAAATAGAGACAACTTGGCATGACCTGAGTAGTCAACACATAGCCCGAAGACCAGGTCAGAGGGAAAAACGTAGATTCGCCTTGGGTCAAGATGCAGGCTGAATATCTGTGAAGACATATCACTCTGGCCACTGAAGAGGCGAACTAGGAAATTAAGAACACATTGGGATTAGATTTGTAGATCATGGGGATGAGATACTTGAAAACTGGAGCAGGGGAGGAGAATGGGAACAGAGCAGCATCTCCTTGGGCATGTTGACATCTACAGGGACATCTGTGGGAGGCCACAGGGCCTGCCTACTGAGCAGTCAGAGGGGTTTAGCGAGGGCAGTGGGCAGGGCTGAGAAGCAAGAGATGCGACACCTCCAGGAACTAGCTCAGGAGGAGGAGGAGTGGGGTGGTCCTGGTGACAGCCAGACCATCAGGACTACTTCTCCATCAATAGACATGGTAATTCATGACTATATTCCAGCATAAGGCAGGATGATGCAGGTGGATTGCCTGAAGTTCCAGGCCAGCCTAGGGCTACCTTGTGAGACCCAGGAGGAGGAAAAAGACTCCTCACCTACTTCTCGCTACCAACCTACAGCAGCAGAAGTATCCCCATGGACCTTGCTCAGGGTTACTAGTGTAGATTGTGATTTAGCGAACCAGGGTTGGGGTACACAATTCTGCATTTGTTTTTCTTTTTTTGTGGGGGGGAGGTGTTGAGACAGAGTCTCATAGAATCCAGAGTGGCCTTGAACTGATGGAAATTCTCGTTTCAGCCTCCCATGTGCTGATAGTATAAGTTTATGCCATTGTACCCAACTCCACAGCTATGTTTTATTTTATTTTATTTTATTTTATTTTTCGAGACAGGGTTTCTCTGTGTAGTTTTGGTGCCTGTCCTGGATCGCGATCTATAGACCAGGCTGGCCTCGAATTATTTTTATTTGATGTGCATTGGTGCTTTGCCTGCATGTATGTCTGTGCGAGCGTCGGATCTCCTGGAACTGGAGTTAGACAGTTATGAACGGCCATGTGGGTGCTGGGCACTGAAACTAAAACCTCTGGAGGAGCAGTCAGTGCTCTTAACTGCTGGGTCATCTCTCCAGACCTAGTTATGTCTTAGAAGGTGGGCTTCATTTGTATGACATTCCTGCAAAGATAGAGCTAGAGTAGAAAGCATGTCTGTGCTGCCTGGGGATAGGAGAGGGAATTCACTGCAGAGAGGCACGGGGCTCTGGAAGGTCACAGGACTTCATGAGTTCATAAACCTTAGGGCCTTATTTAAAGGTAAATCTGATCAAACTCAAAAATAAACCCAGAAGGAACAAACTTCTTTAGAGATGCAGACTGAAGTGTTTATGGTAAAGTAGAGCAGGTAAGGTCAGTATTGTAATAGTGGGGGTGCAGCGACCTTGGCCCAAAGGGGCAACTGTGGAAACTAAGTGGCAGGTACTGTGGACTACTATCTTTACTTGGTACACCTTCACATTATTTTCAGAAACGAAGGGCTTAGCTGGGAGGTGGTGGCACACACTTTTAATCCCAGCACTGAGGAGGCAGAGGCAGGGGGATCTCTGTGAGTTCAAGGCCAACCTAGTCTACAGAGTGAGTTCCAGGACAGCCAGGGTTATGCAGAGAAACCTTGTCTCGAAAAAAAAATACAAAACAAAACAAAAGGGCTTCTGTAGCTTGTTTCCAAATGCATTGCTTACCCAAGACCAACAGAAGTTCAAGCTAGAGGCAAAGGCTGTTCCTGGTTCAGCTGGTGATTGCTGTCTTTCCCCTTCACTCCAGAGAACACAAGCAAAGCAGCCAAGGGGTTCCCCAGGTGAGGACACAGAACCTCACTCACTCTTTTCCGGGGAAACTGGACCCAGGGAAGCTCCGGTAAACAAGCTACTATCAGCATCCTGGGAGAGTCTAGATGGTTCGGTTGCCATAGACAAGTGAGAAAGGTCAGGAACTAGTCAGTGTCACAGTCTTCAGGCTAGGTGAACGTGGAAGGTGGGTTTTGAGGAAGCTAACATGGCCCATCTTACCCCTGCGAACTAGCTATGTAGAGGTGGCCTACCCATGTCATGTTTCCTCACTCTGTCAAAGATCAAGAAACATGTATTAATGTGGATCTTTGACATTAATAAACATGTATTAAGTCCTATGTTCAATTCCCAATACCATAGACAATTAGTTAATGTAAAATAACCCCCACCAGAATGGGCAGGAGGACCCCAGCATCTTTCTGGTCCTCCAGTCCAGCCAACTGGTGAGCTTCAGGTGGAGAGAGCTAGAGGAAGGCACCTTCGTTGGCCTCTGGTCTGCATAGGTACGCACACAAATATGTATACCTGTTATGCACATATGTCATGAACCACACACAACACAACAAAATGTTACAAGAATTTTCTAAAGTACCCTAATCTATGGAGGAATTAAAGAATTACATTGGTATCTATTATGAAAGCAAGAAGGCAATTATTAACTTATTTTTCTCCCTCGCTTGCTTGCTTGCTTCTTTGACAGGATCTTGTGCAGCCTAGATTGATTTGTATACTAGGTTGAGTTAATTAATTGATTAACTAACTGATATAAAAGTAATTAACTAACTTGTCTTAGTCAGTGTTCTATTGCCGTGAAGAGACACCATGACCACAGCAACTCTTACTATAAATAAATAAATAAATAAATAAATAAGTAAAAAGCGGTTGGTCTGAGAGTTGTGGTGTTTACAACTAACTGGTCACAATCAGTTACAGATTTCTTTGTTCCTTCTCCATTCCCACTACTTCACTTGACCAGCCTTGGGCTGGAGAGATGGCTCGGCAGTTAAGAGCACTGGCTGCTCTTCCAGAGGACCCTGGTTCAATTCCCAGCTCCCGCATGGCAGCTCACAACTGTCTGTTAACTCCAGTTCCGGGGGATCTGACACCCTCACACAGACATACATGCAGGGAAAACACCAATGCACATGGAATAAAAAATCAATTAATTAAAACATATTGGGGGCCGGAGAGATGGCTCAGCGGTTAAGAGCACTTCCAGAGGTTCTGAGTTCAATTCCCAGCACCCCTCCTCCCCGTCTCCCCTCCTCCTGCCTCCCCTCCTCCCCGCCTCCCCTCCTCCCTCCCACCACTCCCCCACACCCCATCACCACTCCTCCCTGCCATTATAGACTCTCCCTCTGAAACTTTTTAAGTTCAAAGAAACTGTTTCTTCCACTGGGGGAAAGTCTTTCTGGAGCTGGGTGTGACAATCTATGCCTGCAATCCCAGAATTTAGGAGGTGGAGGCAGGAGGATCAGTTCAAGGTCATCCTCAGCTATATGTTCATTCAAGGGCAGCCTGAGCTATGTGAGATGAGGCCTCTAAAATAGTACAAATCCTCTCCTGGGATTTCGAAATGAATTGCATTAGGCCTGGACAAGAACTTGAAAAAAATGTGACATTATGTAAGAAAACCCTGCAGAAAATTGTCACATTTCCCCCAGTACGTCTCTTTCCTCTCCTCTTTTTCAAGACAGGGACTTGTTCTGTCACCCAGGAACTTGTGGTGTAGCCCAGGCTGGCCCTGAGCTTCCCAGCAACCCTTCTGTCCCAACTTTCCCAGTGCTGAGATTACAGGAGTAAACCACCACGATGAGCACATCTGAGCCCTACCTTCCTTCCTTCCTTCCTTCCTTCCTTCCTTCCTTCCTTCCTTCCTTCCTTCCTTCCTTCCTTCTTCCCTCCCTCCTTCCCTCCCTCCTTTCCTTCCTTCCTTCCTTCCTTCCTTCCTTCCTTCCTTCCTTCCTTCCTTCCTTCCTTCCTTCCTTCCTTCCTTCCCTGGGGAGTCATAAACATACCCCAAAATCCCAACAACAGACCAGGGTAAGGTGCCACCAGCATTTACCCTGTGGCACCAATGAGTTAATGTGCTTACTTAATAGAGTGTTGGTGAGGGGTATGGGTACTCCAGGACAAAAGACCACACTGGGAAGTCCTCACCTAGCAGGGATAACTTTCCCATTGCCACAGAGAGGGATTTCTAGTCTTCCTTGACCTGTATATGCCACGTTCTCAAGGCCATACGCACTTAGGGCAGAATTTCATTTCCTACAACAGGTGGGATGGAGTGCCTGGACATTGAAGTGAGTGCAGTTGGACTTTTCTGTTCCACCAGCTAGTTCCCAAATAACCACACAGAGACCTATTATTAATTATAAATATTCAGCCGATAGCTCAGGCTTGTTACTAGCTAACTATTACATTTTAAATTAACCCATATTTCTTATCTATTCTCTGCCACATGGTGGTAACTTTTTTTCTAACATGGCAAATTCATCTTGCTTCTCTCCGAGTCTCCTTGAAACTCCTAAGACTCTTTTCTTCTTCTTCTTCTTCTTCTTCTTCTTCTTCTTCTTCTTCTTCTCCTTCTTCTTCTTCTCCTCCTCCTCCTCCTCCTTCTCCTCCTCCTCCTCCTCCTTCTTCTTCTCCTCTTCTTCTTCCTCCCTTTTTGCTGTTAGTCCCACCTAACTTCTACCTGTCTAGCTATCGGCCAGTCAGCTTCTTTATTAAACCAATCACAGTAACATATATTCACATAGCATAAAGGAATATTCCACAAGTGAGGATCCTTTCTTTTTCATTTATTTTTTAGTTTTTTTATTTGTGTGCATGAATGTTTTGCTTGCATGTATGTATGTGCACTATACACATGCCTGGTACCCATGGAGGTCAGAAGAGGGCATCAGATCCCCTAGAACTAGAGTTAGAGATGGTTGTGAGCCACCATGCAGGTGCTGGGAATCAAACTGTAGCAAGAACAACAAGTGCTCTTAACAGCTGAGCCTCTTGCTTGTTTTCTAGATGATTATTTTAACTGAGGTGAGATAGAATCTCAAAGCAGTTTTCATTTGTATTTCCCTGATGGCAAAGTGTGCTGAACACTTCAAAAACATTTACTGGCCTCTTATGTCTCTTCTGTGTAGAACTATATTCAGTTCATTTCCCCATTTATTGATTGGAAGACTTATGGTTTTGTTTATTTATTCATTTATTCATTCATTCATTCATTCATTTATTTATTTATTTATTTATTTATTTATTTATTTATTTATTTATTTATTTATTTTTGGAGACAGGGTTGCTCTGTGTATCCCTGGCTGTCCTGGAACTTGCTCTGTACACCAGACTGGCCTCGAATTCAGAGATCTGCCTGTCTCTGCCTCCTGACTGCTGGGATTAAAGGCGTGCACCACCACTGCCAGGCAAGGATGACTTAGTTTTTGGATGATTACTTTTTGAGGTTCTTTATACACACTAGGTACTAACCTCTTCCTGATGTATAGTCAGCCGAGCTCTGCCATTCTGTAGGCTGTCTCTTTACTCTGCTAATTGTCCTTGGCTATACAGGAAGAGTTAAATGTCATCCCTATTGTCAGACCTGAGGTGCTGCTGCTGCTGCTTTCTGTGCTGTCGGGGTCTTTTCAGAAAGTGCTTGCCCAGGTCTGGCTTTAGGTGCTTCCCCTGTTCTCCTCTAGCAGCTCTAAATTTCATTCTTGTATTATGCTCTCTAAAGTTTAGATTATATTAGAGTCTATAATCTCTTGAATTGATTTTTATACAGGGTAAAAAGATGTGGATCTGCTTCTGTTATTCTGCCTGTGCCTATCCAGCTACCTATCACATTTATTGAAAAGGCTTTGCCCCCCAATGTCTGTTTCTGAAACCTTCCCAAAAGGAGGCTGGAACTGTGTGGGCCATTGGATGGTTGATGGAGATTGCATTGAATCTGTAGGCTGTTTTCAGAAATGTAGCCATTTTTACACCATCACTTCAGCCAATCCATGAATATGGAATCTATGAGCCTTTCCAACTCTTAGTGTCTTCTTAGATTTCTTTGATGTCTTACGTTTTCATTGCAGAGGACTTTCACCCCCTTGGTTTACTTCCAGCTTTTTTTTTTCCCTCGAGACAGGGTTTCTCTTTTTAGTTTTGGCACCTGTCCTGGATCTCCCTCTGTAGACCAGGCTGGCCTTGAACTCACAGAGATCCAACTGGCTCTGCCTCCCGAGTGCTGGGATTAAAAGCGTGCGTCACCGCCAGCTATTTTTAAAATGTTATTGTGAATGGGATATTTTCCTAGTTTATGTCTTGGCAAGTTCATTATTGGTATATAGAAAAGCCTTTCATTTTTGTATGTTGATTTACCATCCTACTACTGAAATCCAGCAATTATTTCACAGCTTCGTTATAAAGGAGGGGAGGTTTCCCCAGGGACCAATAGCTAGAGGGAGTTGTTTAGTCAGGATGGACCTTTTAAAGATACCTACCTCAATATGGTTTTAGGTTGGTGGATGACAGGGGAATGATCTCAACACTTGTTATTTCCTGCCTTTGCTATATTTAGTTTACCTTTAAATTTCTCTGTTTTATCAATCTCCCATACCTGCCTGCCTGCCTCTCTTCTTTGCTTCTGTCCTTCCCAATTCTGGAATCAAACCCAGGACCTCAGGCATGCCAGATAAGTAGTCTTCTAGTCAACTTCAGCCCTAGTCCCCTGGCTCACCCCTTTCCCCCAATTTTTGTATTTTTTTATTTTGAGAAAGGTCTTTCTTAAATTATTCAGGCTGGCCTTGAACTCACTCCGTAGGTTAGACAGGCCTGAACTTGTGATCCTCCTGCTGTGGGATGTTCTTGTACGGCAAATGTGTTGCCAATAAAACACTGATTGGCCAGTGGCTAGGCAGGAAGTATAGGCAGGACTAACAGAGAATAAAAAGAACAGGAAGGCGGAGGGAGTCACTGCCAGCCACCGCCTGGATAAGCAGCATGTAAAGATGCCGGTAAGCCATGAGCCATGTGGCAAGGTATAGATTTATAGAAATGGATTAATTTAAGATATAAGGACAGTTAGCAAGAAGCCTGCCACGGCCATACAGTTTGTAAGCAATATAATTAGATATAATTATATATCTAATTACAATATAATTGTAAGCAATATAATATCATTAGATAAAGCATTCCCTGCAATCAAAGATCAATACTTTTTATCTAAGTATTTCCTGCCTCTGGCTAGATTGCCTTGAAATAGGTGCTAGCACACATCCATGGAATGATGTTGAGAACTCCCCACAGGGCTGCCAGCATCTCTGAACAAATTCAGAACAATTGCTCGCACCCAGTTCAAGCTTCCATCCCTTCTCTGAAGCAAGGTCAGCTTGGGTCAGGAAGCTTAAGGAAAGATCCCAGAGGCTGTTAAACTTAAGCCAGGCCATTGGAGAGGAGAAAGGGGTCCTGGCTACACAGAAGACTAGTTAAGCAAAGTCAGCAGCACTGGGGTAATGGAGTGATGTGGTGATGAGTATCTTAGTCACTTTCCTATCATCGGGACAAACACGATGACCCAGGAAACTTATTCAGGAAAGTGCTTAATTGGGATTATGGTTTCTGAGGGTTAGAGTCCATGATGGTGGCGCAAAGGCGTGGTGGCGGGAACGGCTGAGAGCTCATGTCTTGATCCACAAGTAGGAGGCAGAGACAGAATGCTGTGAATGGTTCAAGTTTTTTGAAATCTCAAAGCCTACCCCTAGTGACACACCTCCCTTCAACAAAGCCATGCCTCCTAATCCTTCCCAGTTCTGGGAACCGGGTTCAAGTATTCAAACAGAGGAGACAATGGGGAGGCATTGTCATTCAAACCACCACAATGAGGAAAGCTAACATTCACTGATGGCCTACTGTGTCCCAAGAACTGAAGTTTTTGTCCGGGGTTAAAGCACTGATCTCCCACAAGAGTGCTACAAAGAAGGTATTGTCTTCGTTGTGAGGAAAGGTCACACAGTTATTAGGCAACGGGGAATTGGCTCAGGGGGTAAAGTGCTTACTACAGAAGTATAAGAACCTGAATTTGGATCCCAGCACCTACATAAGAAGCTATGTGGAGTGCATGCATCTGTATCCAAGCACTAGGAAGGCAGAGATGGGTGGATCCCTGGAGCTCACTAACCCAACTGAATTGATGAATTCCAGGTTCAGTGGGAAAGCCTGCTGAAATAATACATCATTTTCTCAAAAAAGAAATGAAGAAACAAAGAAGGAAATACATGGGGACACGGGGCAGAGGTTGCCCTCACATACCAACTTGACCTCCTACAGCAGACTTATTCTGGAGCTGGAGAGATGGCACAGCAGTTAGGGCACTTGCTGTTTCTGCAAAGGACAGCAGCTTGGTTCCCAGCACCCATGTTAGGTGGCTCACAACAACCTGTAAGTCTAGGTAGAGGGAACCGATGCTCCTCCAAGGATACCTGCAAACACACACACACACACACACACACACACAGAGAGAGAGAGAGAGAGAGAGAGAGAGAGAGAGAGAGAGAGAGAGAGAG
>CABHPQ010165861.1:29962-45235 GCA_902168405.1 Peromyscus aztecus | reverse complement strand
AGCCCAGAGCTTGGGCTCGAGTCCAACCCCCATCCAGTGTGACCTTGGGCAAGTCTTTTTCCTTAAACATGCCCTCCAGCTGCAGAATCTGGGTGTTAGCCAGGAAGACTATAAGGCCAGTATGGATTAAAGCATGCTCACAAAAATCTCCAACATTCCCCCAGCTAAAAGGAGGGGCTAACCCTTCCAATCCCAGACCTTCTCCAGGCTAACTGGCTCATTGTGTACTTCTGTCCATTAGGGCTCTCTAACACAATGCTGTAAGCTGGGTGGCTTATAAACAAGGGCAACTCTCTGTACCTAGTTCTGAAAGCTGCAAGGCTAAATCAAGGTGTCAGCAGATCCAGTGTGTATCAAACGCCTGCTTTCTGGTTCACAGACAGAAATGGTGCCTTCTACCTCAGCCCTTGCATGACCAAAGTCACTAGTGCTCTCTGTGGTGGTTTCTTTTTTTCAAAGCCACTAGTCCATACATCAGAGCTCTGCCCCAGCCTCTGCCCCCTCCCTGCATCCTGGCCTGCCAATACCTTGCTTTGAGATTAGGTTTCTACATTGAACTTGGGGCTAGACACAATGTTCTGTCCATAGTATTAGTATCACCAATGAAGAGAAGGTGGCACATGTCAGGTCGCCACAGTCACTGTGGGCAGGCCCTCCTCTCTGGGATTGCTCACCACGAAACCACTCAGGTAGCCTTTAGACAATTCCAGCACTGACTCCACAGTTCCCACCAGGAGCTCCACATTCCACAGTTCCCCCTAGGAACTCCACCCTGCAATCTCAAGCCTCAAAACAGACTTTCTGCTCTTGCCCCTCCATTTTCCCGTCCCCACCCCATCTCCACCACAGCCAGAAGACCAGGCTGGAGCCACACTGCCATTCTAGCTTTCTCTGGGTCTTTGCTTTCTTATGTCCCTGCTGAGGTCTGGCCCAGCTTCTACGAGGCTATACCTGGATCCCACCTCTCCACCCTAGACAATGCCAGAGTTTACCTTCCTAGAACATTCTCCACTCTTCTGGAAGGCAGCTGGCGCCTGCTGCTCTTTCAAGCCTCCACTCAAAGATGCCTCCTCCCAGGGCTCCCCGTAACAGCTCCTGGCCTCTGTCACCTGGTGTCAAGTACTCTCCAGAACTGAGTTGTGCCTTTCTTTCCTGGATGTTTTCAGGGGGGACAGAGTCCTGTCTGTACTCATTTCCTGCAGGTCTCTCTGGGTTTGAAACTGCAACTGACATACGGAGGCACCTCACTGAACACTGTATGATGAAAGCACAAAGTATGATAATGGATGAAAGAATGGCTTGATGATGTCCACAAACAGGGAGGTCATTACCTGAGTGAGACAGCTTCCTCACGGTATAAGAAATAAGCTGTTACAGTCCGTTTTCAGTATGAAGTATGCTTAGCGTTCTTCATCAGTTACAGATAGCAGGAGGTGCT
This sequence comes from Peromyscus aztecus, assembly GCA_902168405.1. Lineage (NCBI taxonomy): Eukaryota > Metazoa > Chordata > Mammalia > Rodentia > Cricetidae > Peromyscus > Peromyscus aztecus. The sequence continues at coordinate 43,797 of CABHPQ010165861.1, read as the reverse complement.
AGGCCCATCTCTCCCTTAGGAGGCAGCTGCTTGTCTCAGAACTCTGAGAGTTGGAGAGTTATAGGCAGTCTGATCAGAAAAGGGAACTGTTTCAAGTCCTGGGATACTCATTAGATAAGGCTCTGTCCTAAACCAATGAAATGGAGAATTTGGGAAAGGAGCAGGTCTGGGCCTATGGGAGAAGAGGACAGGAATTGCTTGCAATCAGGGGACACCAGCTATTTTTGTTTCTCTTTACGCTGCATCCCTTTCTGCAGAGTGTTTATTAAAAACTGCTTCGTTTTCACTGATCTCTTGAGTTTTTTATTTTATTTCCAGCAATGGTTGGTACATCCTAGGACAAAGGCTGAAATGCTACCATCAGTAGGACTCTAATGTGGGGAAATGAACCTCAAGGGAAGAGGTAACCTAAGGGCTAAGGAAAGCAGAGGTGTCTTAGAGCAAATGCTCTATGTCCATAGCATCCTAGCTGCTGGGTAGCATGTTGGCCTACCCGCAATCCATTCTCCAAGGAGAGGCATCTGCGACTTCTGATGGGATTCCTCTTCAATGCTAACTCTCTGTCCACTTCTCCAGGTATGCTTTCCTCCATTCCTTTTCAGGGCAGATCTGCAGCAGGGCTCCTGCCCCAAGGTCATAGCAGCCTCTTGTTGGTGTCCTGCAAAGGAGTCAGTGGGAAATGGGCTCTCCCACCATTACTCAGTCCTGCCTTGCATATCTTCTGGGCTGTTTCACACTGGTTAGCAAGTCTCATCTCACTCCTGGAAAAGGGCTGTGCTTTGTCTCTGGCTATAGGCACAGAGGATGGTCACAGGTCCTCAAAGGTTCCCATAGCTGCTTTAACCAGCAGCTCAGCCCTGAGCACCAGGAAGCCACCAAGGGTCCTCCCCAAGTATGGAGAGTGGCATCCCAGGAAGAACTGCTTCTGGGGGCTAAGCTCACACAGCCAATGCATTTCTGGGAACTGAGATTTGTTTGGGGATTTTTTTTCCCCACAAGATTATTCCAATTTTGTCCTTAAGTGTGTCTTTAAGCAGCTGCCTATGCTCATGAATCATTCACTGGTGAGCAAGCTCATCCTCTGTTCTCCACCCTTCCTTGCTCTTTGATGGAAATGAAAGTAGCACTGCACTAGTCGCTGGCCAGGAGCTTTCAGAGGTATGAGATGCCCCAGGCTCAATGGAGTACCCGACAGGGTACACAGTGGGGAACTGAGGCTTGCACAGCTCCAAGGATGGGTCTCCTCCAGTTAGTGACCTAGCCCACATCTAAACCAAGTCTTCCAGACACCAAATGTTCATGTGCCCCAGCTGTCAAAGTCAATCCCACAGCCTAGGATCACAATACCTAGGTTAGATATCATCACATTTTTAGGATGGAGCCTGGCCCCTGGGTATGTAGCAGGTGCTTTGAAGAGAAGCAAGAACTGTAGAATGGCAGATGTAGGCCAAGACAGACAGATAGGGGCCAGTCGTGCTCAACACATTAGAGACCGGATAAAGCCTTACTCATAAGTGAGTTCTTATCCTGGAAATCCAATCTCAGCTCCATGAACAAACACATCAGGCCACTCTCCCTACCTGGATAAACATCCTTTGCGGCCGGGCGTTGGTGGTGCACGCCTTTAATCCCAGCACTCGGGAGGCAGAGCCAGGCGGATCTCTGTGAGTTCGAGGCCAGCCTGGGCTACCAAGTGAGCTCCAGGAAAGGCGCAAAGCTACACAGAGAAACCCTGTCTCAAAAAAAAAAAAATCCTTTGCCCTGCTGCCTCACTGGCCTTCTCCTTGAAACTTCGGTCTACCTGCCCCACCTCAGATCCCTTCCCTGCTGTCATGCTGCTTCTGGAAGAGCTCAGAATAGGGCTTTGAATACACTGGGCAAATTCCTTACCGGGTCCTCTGCACCTACCTTTGCACCTGCTGGCTACTCTGCCAGGCTTCTGTGTATCTCCTCCTCTCTTCCTTCCTTCCTTCCTTCCTTCCTTCCTTCCTTCCTTCCTTCCTTTCACCCTCCCTCCCTCCGTCTCTCCCTCCCTCCCTCCCTTCCTTCCTTCCTTCCCTCCATCCAGATTTGAGCCAAACCTGTCCCTCCATGTCAACAACTCACTCCCAGACACTCCATGTCAAAGGGTGCTTCATACTCCAAGTTCTCACCCTGCAAATCTCCCTTAATTGCACTTAGCACCTCCTGACATCCTGTTCTGTCCAGTAACATAAGCAACATCTTCCATGGCATGCTGACATCCCAAGGGCAGGGTCAGCCAATTCCTTCTTCACTGGGTCTGGCACCATGCCTATCTCAGGATGCAAGCTCTGTAAATACCCCAAAGCTTGAGTGTGGAAGAGATCTTTTCATAGACATGAATTGTGATCAAGGAAGGCACAGTAGAAGATCTGTACACAGACGATCATTACCAGAGACGAAAGTCTGACAAAAATGGTATTTACAGCAGCTTAAAATACCCAACACCTGGAAAGGAGTCATGCAGGCGGGAAGAGGCTGGGAAAGTGGGCTCTTCGGCATTTCTTGCCTACTTTGCAGTTACTTTAAAAGCAGATTCTCTAGCTAGGGCTGAATGTCCTCCCACTCCTAAAGGACCCCTCTATCCTCAGACCAAACTAACAGTCCAAGTCCTATGCAGAAGCCTGCATGGAAATCGGGCGGGCCACTCTCTGATGGAGCATGAGTCACTGTGGAAGGCCCTACCAGAGTGAGACTGGACTGACACAGGTGACTACCACTGCCTAATCTCCAGCATACCAGCTCTGACCCTTTGCCAGGCAGGAGTTCTGTCAGGATGTAAAGTTCAGCTGAGATGGAATCTATCTGAAACTGAAAAATCCCAAGCCACAAACCCTAGAGGAGACATCCAACAGGCAAGGAGAGCCCAAATCCCCGATTGTGTGTGAAGGATAAGCACTTCACAACAAAGCTCCTCCAACAAATTGCCAGGGACCCACCTCCCCCCCCCTCACTACATCTGAACACGTAGGTGAAGAATATGTTTATCAAATAGAATGTATCCACTCATCTATCCCTCCCTCTTTCCACCACTATCCATATATCCACACATCCACTCACTCATCTATCTGCCCTTCCATCCGTTTATTCACCTGCTAGTCATCTCTCCATCCCGATCACACAATACCCAAAACATCAGCTTATAAAGAGCAAAGGTTTATTTGACTCATTGTTTTAAGGGCTCTGCTGCAAGGATGGGCAGAACCATTGCCTCTGAGCCTGTGAGCACATCATGGTGGAAACATCGGGTGGAGGGAAGAAAAGAAAAAAAAAAAAAAAAAACCTTTTCCTGGCCAGGAAACAAAAGAGAGGAGAAGTGCTGTGAGAGCTTTCCTGAGGACACATGGCACAAAGTTGATGCATCACACATTAGGAAGTGATGACAGATCGAAGTCAAGGGACACAATGTCTGTGTTCCACATATTGGGAACTGATGACAGGTCGTCGTAACACTTTCACCACAGCTCAACTTAGTGAACCATTTAGTTTATTGGGGTTAATTACAGGAACAGGAACAACTTAAATGTAGCTGTATCACCAAAAGGCCCACCTCAACACAGGTGAATTCATGGAAGCTGCATCCCTGGAGCTCTCTGCATGCAGGCAGGCATTTCTACAAGCCTGAGATTCTCCTCAAGACATCCTCAGCAGCAGTTGTTTGCTGTGTTCTGGCCTTGGGGAGGGGGCCTCATGAATCCTGTGAGTTGTAGCTCTCCAGGACTTGGAAGGTTGTTTACATTTTGAATCTTATGAGCCTCCCTCAAGGATGGAATGTTTTAACATGGAAGAAATTGCTACACTAGAAGAAACCAGGGTCCCACAGGCACCTACAGTGACACACCTCCAAGGTCTTAAGGACCTCTTACCAGGCTTCACCTCTTAAAGGTTCTACTACATGCATAAATAGCACCACCCTGGGGACCCACCCTTTAGTCTAAGAGCCTATGGCAGACATTCAAGATCCCAGTACCCATGATGGCCTCTAAACCAGAACACTGACTGCCTCCGTCCACTGAAGCCGCTGCAACAGATCAGACTGCAGAGCTTGCAAACAAGGCACTGGCCTGCTTTGTCCCCATTTCAGCCACTCTCTTTGTCCAGGAACAAATTCACACTTCACTGCACCTTTCCCTTCAGTGCTTTTGTGCAATCTACAACTAGAACCGCTTCTACTTCCCTGCATGCCTGTCTGGGGTATCTCCCAGCAGCTGACCATTCACCACTGCCTTGCTCCCAGACGGATGTGCACATGGGGCTGAACCCCTCCTCTACTCCAGGAAACAGCAAGTGACCCCAGCCCAGCTCTTAGAGTCTGGCACCTCTCAAGATAAGTAATGTTAGAATTCAGCTGCTGTTCATACAGCAACCTCCCCTCTCTCTTTCACAGATACCTACTGGCATCCTACAGAGGCACTGCTCGTGAGTCCCTGGCTAACAGACATGCTCATCTGAGAAGTGAGTTAACATAGACTCTGGTTCTCTTCAGAGTTCCCACCATGCTGTTGCCTCTCTGTCTGTTCATCCATGGCATTGATAACTCCTTTAATAAACTCCTTATTTCTCAGGTATCCATTTCAGTATCCTCTTGAACTCCACCCCCACATCCAAATCCTAACAAGGCTCAGTGTGATCCTGGTGAGAGTAGCAGGTGACACTGGTAATGTGTCCATTGCAGTTTAAGAATTCATTTATCAATACCTTTCATCTTGGCAACAAAATCTTTCAAATAAAGGCACTATCATCCACCTCACTTTGCAAATGTGGAAACAGGCCCAGAAAGATTGTGTGATTGCCCATAGTCACAGAGGACTTAAATGACAAAGGCAAGCTTTGAACCTGCCTCAAGCATATATTTGGCCCCAAAGCTCATGCTCCAAACTACCATGCCCTTTGAGAAAATGGATCAACAGTCAGAGCAGACTTAGACTTAATCTATAGATCAAGAGCAGGCCTCTTTCTACTGCAAGTCTGTAGCCATTGCAGTTACAGAGGCGAGAGTCTCCCGAGGAAGGAGGTGAAACAATCACAAAACCATCTGGAAAGAGCAGAAAATACTCTAAAGAGACACCTGTGTCCCTCCCTTCAGACAGTGAGCCTTGGGACTTAGGTTCCCCCAGGAGTCTCACCCTATGGCAACGCTGCAAGCCTGAGACGGAGTTCGTCTCCAGGACAGATGTTTCACACAGTGTAGACAACTTGTCAGACCACCTTGCAGGAGACTGGAACTCAGACAATGATGGGTCAGTGATGGGTGGGACCACACCTTGACCAGGGTTTCTTGACTATGTATACATCTTGGTCCTCTGTTTAAAACTAAACCTCATGTCAGGTCCCTGAAGATGGACTTGGGAGAAAGGTGGTCACTGGATCTCTTTGTCCCTTTCCCCAGTATGGTCATGTTTAAGAAATCCATTTTCTCTGCTTTTCACTGTTGCTTGTCTGGCCTATGAAGAATGGGTGGCCCAACCTGGCTTGCTGGGGTTGCCAAGGCCTAGGCTCTGCCCCTAGCAGCCCTGGAAACAGAAGGACAGGCGAGCCCAGTCCTCCCTCTCTTACTTGCAAGACAAACAAGGTTCCCTAGGTCTTTATCAGGTCTCTGCTGTCTTGAATCTGAGTGTCTGGACCCAGGGCTGACAGTTGTTAAGATGACTGGGCCCGTTCTCACCTTCGAGCTGCAACATCATTCTTGACCCAGCTACTTTAGAAACTCAGTATTTCGCAGGGGTGGGGGGGGGTAGAAAAACAAGCAATTGAAAGCTGTGCTTCAGGGGGAGCACCTTTATGCTTGTAGCCATGCAAATGCTAAGATGCCACTTACAGGGGCCATTCCCCCTGAGAGGCCAGGTACTGGCTGCCCATGTGCTGGCTGAGTGGCCACCACTCCCAGGCTACCCATTCTAGAACACAGAAAGCTCTACCCTCACTTTATGCTCACACTGGCCTCTGATGTCGAGACTCTTCTACCTGTCAGCCAAGTGCAGGAGAGACTAGGCAAGTGGGGCAGTGCTTCCACAACTCCTTCTGTGACCTTCCACTAATGACCCACATATACCTTCCATAACCTCCCACTAATGACTCAAACCCCCTCCATGATATTCTACTGATGGCACACACACCCCTGTGACCTCCCACAGATGGCACATACAAACAAACTCACCCATGACCTCTTACTGATGGTGTACATGCCTCCCTCCATTATCCACTACTGATGTCACACACATCCTTCCATGACCACTTACTTAAGGCACACACACCCATCTGTGACCTCTCACTGATCTAGTACATACACCCCCATCCTTCTGCCAGATCTTCTTCCCACCAATAACACACACACTCTCTCCATGACCTCCTAGTGACGATGCACACAACCCCTCCATGACTCCCACACTTCTGTTAGGTCCTTTACCCACTGACAAAGTGTACATCCCTCTCCCCCTCCATGATCCACACTCCTCTGCCAGGTCTTCCTCCCACTGACAATGTACATACCCCTTCCACGACCCATCAGATCCTTTTCACTCACAACACACATCCCAAATCACCATAGCACCAATAGGTTCTCCTTGTGCTAACTATTTGCACACACCCTCTGTCTTTGCCAGAGCACTGCTAAACTCAAATATTGCTTGTTGCTACTTCAAAGAAGGGTCAAGATAGAGGTGTCTCAGAGGACAATGCTTAATAATAGGGGTAGAATGGAGGGCCTGTGTACAAGAAACTCTGAGGACAAATTTCAGTTTATGAACATCATCATAATGGGCTGAACAGAGCCTAACCTTCATTCTACACATTAGAACAGCACAGAGAAACAAAAACTCAGCCCAGACACGAAGCCAATTGTCTGTAATCAGCATCCATTTCTAACCAGCACGCAAGAGGCCCTTAAGGCAGACATGAGCCCTATAAACAAACCACCAGCCTCCAGGAGCCCACGATCATAAGGTAATTACTGTAGCCATTCTTATTGCTAATAGGAACTTGCATTTTAATAGTGCCTTGCACTGTACACAAAACCTCACAGACATGTAGAGACAGCTTGCTGTGTGCTGGCTGCAGAGAGATACCCAGGCACAGCTCACTCTTGGGGAAACAGATAAGCCCACAACTCTGTGGTGGGCCTAGTCACAGAGGAAGAAAATTAAAAGCTTACTCAGCCTTGAGGTGAAGGAGGGTTATCTGGACCAGGTGACATCCTGAGATGCCTACAGAGGACAGTCAGACATTCTCAGGAACAGAGAACAGAAGGAGCTAAGACAGGGGCAGTAGGCTGTACTGAGCAAATGACAAGCTAGTCGGTGTGGCTGGAGTGCAGAAGTAATTCCTAGGGACTGAGGAGTAGCACAGCCAGTGAGACAACACAGAACAGACCACAGGCATCTTGCAGACCATGTGGACTTCCTCATGAGCCATGGGACACCACTCAAAGACTCTACCTCATCCATTCTAATCTCAAGAACACGCACCCAGTGTCCCTTCAGCTCTCTACCATTCCCTTAGAGTCACATCGGGGACTTTGTGTCAGAGTTGTTTGTCCAACCATCCCAGGCCCCACACTGGCTTGTCATGTATATATTCTTAATTCTTAGAAAGGGAAGAAACGCTTAGAAACAGACACACACTAGGCCATCTTTTGACTGATCCCCAGAACTCCAAACTTTAATAACCTGTGGGAGTTCGACCACACTCAGACCATGGTTCTCACTTCTCCTCTGGTGGGATATACCCTCGGTATCTAATAACTCTTAAATGCAAATTCAAGGTTTTTCAATTTGTTTTTATAAAGTTTTATGTTATTTTATTTGAGACAGGGTCTCTCCAGGTAGCTCTGGTTGGCCTCTCAAACTCATAGAAATCTGCCTGTCTCTGCCTCTGTAGTGCTAGGATTAAAGGTGTGCACCACCATACCCAGTCTGTTTTTATAAAATTTTAAAGTTTTAAATATTTTACTCAGTCTCACAATCCATTTCTTAATGAAAGATACTACAAAGAGGATGAAAACATAAAGTTTGGCTGGGGAAAGTATTTCCAAGCCACATATCTGACAAAGAAGTTGTATCTTAAACATAGAAAAAAATATCTGAAACCCAACTGAGAAATGGGCAAAAGATATGAACAGGCAGTTTATGAGACACACAGATGGCAAATAAGAACACAAAATGCTCAGCATTGTAAGCCACTCCAGAAAAACTAAGGACTGTGCAAGGATGTGCCACTGCATTCTCATTGTGGTGGCTCAAATGAAAACTAGCATCACATAGAAAGCTAGTGAGGTTGCAGAGAAACTGGACCAGTCACACAAACACATTGACTGTTCTTTCTTGCCCTTCCCTAAATATGGCACAGCAAAACATGTTTATCATATTTGTCACTATGGTGGTTTGAAAGAAAATGGTCCTCAAAGGGAGTGGCACTATTCGGTGGTATGGCCTTGTTGGAGAAAGTGTGTCACTATGGAGGTGGGCTCTGAGGTCTCATATATGCTCAAGATACCACCCAGTGTCTCAGACCACTTCCTGTCACCTGCAAGATGTATGACATTCAAATACTTCTCTAGCTCCATGTATGCCTGCATGCCACCATGTCATACCATGATGCTAATGGACTAAACCTCTGAAACTGTAAGCTACTCCAATGAAATGTTTTTCCTTTATAAGAGTTGCTATGGTCATTGTGTCTCTTCACAGCACTAGCAACCTTAACTATGACAGTTACTGCATTCTGAGTCATCTAGAACTGACCTGAAGTAAGCAGGAGACGAAAGGTGAGTTCTATCCCAGGCCTATGAAATATATATAAGGGACCTACATTTTCTCCAGTTTTGGAGCCAAGGAGTCCATTTCCCATGCACACCTAAAAATGAGTGTACTGACACACAATTCAGATGGACCTGAGGACATTATGCACAGCAAGATTCCAATACCACAAAGCTACACTCCATGTGGGCTTATCTAGGTATCCTTCTTAAAATGACTACATTAGCCAGGCGATGGTAACACACGCCTTTAATCCCAGCACTTGAGAGGCAGAGGCAGGTGGATCTCTGTGAGTTCAAGGCCAGCCTGGTCTACAGAGCTAGTTCCAGGACAGCTAGGGCTGTTACATGGTGAAACCTTGTCTTGAAAAAACAACCAAAAAAAAATGACTACACTATACAAAGGGGGAACAGATCAGCAGTTACAGGAAAGGGGGCAGGAAAGACATAAATTCAGCTGTAAGAGGCAGTTCTGTGCTTCTGGAATGTTCTTGTGCCATGATGGTGAGGTGGCTATGATAAAGCTGCTCTGCACACTGCACACACAAGGGAGGGCAAGCAAAACTGGGGAGACTGGAAGATTGAACCAGAGGTCTGTAAGGTTGATCACTGAGGGAGTCGGAGTGCAGAGTGCATGGATCTCTCTGTAACATTTCTTAACGCACACGAATCTATAATGATCTCCAAATAAAAGACTTATATTTTTAATTTAAGAGGTTTTTATTGTTTTCTTTTGTAAGGCAATACAATACAGCGCTGTCTCATGCTTGCCTTCTCTCTCATTCTCCCCGATACTTCCGTCACCCTAGGAATCCTCACCCTAGGAACCCAGCCATGATGCCTCAGGGAGCATAGGCCATGTGAGGAGGCCTGGGGTGGGAGATGTTCTAGCCCAGGGTCTCAGTTATACACTGAGAAGATGCCAGCCAAAAATATACAGTAAGACATGTGAGTGATGAAGAGTTCATACTCCCTCGGGTCCTAGGAGCCATAGGGTCACTTCCAGACTTCAAGTGTTCCAGCTGGTGGCCCTGTAGTTCAAGGGCAAGCAGTCCTGACACAGATATCACAAAAGATGGCACAGATGGTGTTATCTTTCAAAGTCAGTAAGGTTTGGGACCTCAGTGCCTACAGGTGAAAGGATTCTTTCTCCTAAACCAGAGGATACAAGCTACCTCTACCCACCACCACCCTTCCTCCCCCCTTCCCTCCTCTAACCCTCTCCCTTCCTTCCTCCATCTCCCTTTCTATACCCCTCGCTCCTTTCCTTCTCCCCTTACCCTCTCTCTCCTGTCTTGGCCCACCTCTCCCTTTCCCCTTCCCCTCCCTTCTCCGAGCCAGGCCCCTGACCTTGTGGTCGGCACATGCATGCAGCTGGCCCTGTGTCATTACTTGTCTGCTGCCACTTGGCCCATCTGCTGGGGAGCAGCCATATGACTGGTGAGCAGCGTAGCAAGTCTCCTTGCTTCCTTTCTAGTGATAAGGCTTCCTCCCTATCCACTTTGAAAACCAGACATCGTTTCCATGACCAACCCTGTCCCTCGAGTGGGTCAAACGCCTGTTGGAGGTTCCTGTCCAAAGGAAAGAGCAGAGCTCCTGAGGATATCTTAGCTATGTGAGAGGATCTCTTTCACCACCCTTACGACCCCTCTGAGTCCTGTGATTAACTCCAAACCCTAACCCTTGAGAAGGAGGGCAAGAAAGTCAGGGCAGGTGGAGAGCTGGAAAATGGCAGCCACAGGGTCCATTCACTGTGTTCCAGGCAGGCTTGTCCCATCTTAGGGACAGCAGAGGTTAGGTGGGGGTGGGATGGGTCCCCAAACTAGCTCACAACCAAGGAGAGTGCTCTGGACAGACACAGGTAGGGAGAGTGGAAGGGTTGTAGATGGGACACTCTCAAGAGGACAGTATCCACCAGGAGGGACTCGGTGCCTTGGGATGAACGTGGCAAGAACATCAAAGGTCACTGCCTTCTGGAAGCCTGGGGATTTGCCTGCCTCTGTGGAGGACCTTGCAGAAGTCTTAGGGTTTCTTATAAACAAACTGTCCCCTATACAAATGAATCCACAGCTTCCTTTATCGTCATGGAAAATGTGTGTTCCTACACTCAAATTAGACTTGTGAAAAAATTAGATTCCCCAACCTACTACTCAGTTGCTCACAACCATCTTCATGAAGGGCAAGAGACCAGTAATTGAGGGCACTGTCTAGTTGAGTGGCAGCCCATGGCCTGGGACTGGGGCAAGGTACTCAGTTTCTGGTCAAGCCTGGTACACATGAAATTCTTCCACAATCTGCCAGCAGCCAGCATCTACCACCTACACGCCACTCTGTCACAACTGCAGGGAGAGGCAGCAGATGTGACTTAGAAACCCAATTTGGGGACTGAGGATGTAGCTCATTTGGCAGAGTACTTGCCTAGCATGCACAAAGCCCTGGGGTTCTATACTTAGTACCACATAAAACTGGGTGAGGTGGTGAATGCCTGTAACCTTAGCACTTGGGGGATGGAGCTAGGAAGGCCAGAAACTGAAGATCATCTTTAGCTACATAGCAAGTTGGAAGGCAGCCTGGGCTCCATGTGTGAGAAGGTGGTCACGACCCCCATAACCCCCATAAGTGGCTCTGTTCAATGGCATCCAGATGCTGTTTCATCACAGGCTCTACTGGCCCCACAGCTTCAGGAGATACTAAGGTAGGTCCCATCTTACAATGAGGAAACTGGTTCTGAGAGTGCCAGGCATAAGTTAGGCATCAACATCCTAACCTAGCAGGGGTCTTTGTGCCCCCTTTACAGGTGAGTACACCGAGGTTCAAAGAGGCCTAGGAAGACAGTCAAAGTTACACAGCCCAGTGTAACACAATGATGCTCCAAGCAGGAGTGTGATTAACTTATTTAGTGACTTTATCATACCAAAGCCATATGAAGCTGAGGCAAGCCCCAAGTGGCCACTGACCTATGCTCTCCAGATCAAGGCTTTTAGGACTAGCTTATTCCTGCCAGCACCCCTCTCCCAACTGAATCCACTTGGGGATCCAGAAGTGAAGCAATGCCCAACCTTCCATCCTCACGCCAGTTCCAGAGAAGTACAAAGTCAGTTCACCATGAGATCGCTGGTAGCAAGTTCCCTGGTCCAGAGGAAAGGGAACCCTGGTCTCAGAGGATCCTAAGTGACCTGCCCAAGGTTGCAGGTGGGAATGGAACATGGTGTCCCCAGCCTGGATATGTAGGCTCCTCCTAAGGCAGGGCTTCTGAACTGTTACCACATATGGCCTGAAATAACAAATGATTTTTACGCAGAGGAGAGCCTGCTAAGAAGTGCTGAGCTGGGGCCAAAGCAGCTGAAGGCTACCAGGCTTGATTGTCCTTTCTGACTCTGACAATTTCCGGCTCTTCGCCCTCAAGGACCTCTGCAATTTAGACCTGTGGCCAGCAAGCTCATCTGGACATTAAAAGTTCATTTGCTTGCTAGTGTCCTGTTTCTTACGGCCCATTTGAGGGCTCCCCCCACCTACCCCAAAGCATAAGCCTGCATCCTCGTATGCATAAAACATTTAAACAGACTTTCCACAGCTGAAGATGGCTGCTCACTGTTTCCCCCAGAGGCAGCTCTCTCCACGTGGCTCAACACAAGGAATGAGGGTGAAGAGTAATTACAGATGCTCTTTGACTCACAATGGGGTTACATCCCAGTAAACCTGACATAAATTGAAAATACCACCAAGTCAAATATGCATTTCATACCCACTCAGCCTAACCCACCTTAAATATGCCTTCAGCCCATGGGTGGCCAGGCCATTGACACAAAGCCTGTTTTATAAGAAAGTGTTGATTATCTCATGAGATTTCCTGAATAGGACACTAGAGTATATATGGCATGTTTCACGCCAGTGTAAAGCAAGCCACCGTGAGTCAGATACACTTTGAGAACATGACAACGAAGGACGCCATGGTGCCAGGGATGTGAGTTAGAGCGAGAAGCATATTTCATGAAGTTCAGCCCCTGATGGCGTCAGCCCCCTGGAACACTGCAGGGTGGAATATCATGGGAGTGGGACACTCTGGCCCTGCAGGGAAATGTTCACATTCTTATGGTGACTCAGTGGTAACTTAAAGCTGGGCCCCAGACAGAGTTCAAATCCTGGCTCTAGTACCTGCTGGCTGTCCACACTTATCTTTTGAGTAACCTTTGGCATTGCCTATCTGTCATAAGCCTCCATTCCTCAGCCATGACTCCACCTCAAATCACTCTATCACGTGGAAATAGGTGAGCCCCAAGCCCAGTACCTGCCAGAGTTAATGCCCCTGGGTGGGGTGGATTCTTCTGCTAAAGAAAAGCAGAAACCCACATTTCCTGGTACTGCAGAAAAATGGAGCAGCAGGGAGTGCACACTGTGACCACAGCTGTGCCTGGGAAAGCTGATGGGTCATTTTTTACCCTCTCCCTTCCAGATTTCCTGTAATGCTTTCTCTTGCTTGGATAATAAAAACACATTTACATAAAAATAGTGTATTCAATCTTCCATGCATTCGACAGCCAAGAATTGCCTGCCCGTGGCACCAGGGACAGAGATCTATCTGAAAAGCAGGGGCAAAAATAGACAGTGTCAAGAGTGAGATCAGGAGCTGGGGAGATGGTGAAGTGCTTGCCTTGCAAAGATGAGGGGCCCCTGAGTTTGAGCCTCAGCATCTATGTTTGAAAAGGTGGCTGTTGTGATAGTGCATGCTTACAGTCCCAGTGTTGCAGAGGTGGAGACAGGCATATCCCTGGAACTCGCTGGTCAACCAACCTAGCCCACCTGACAAGTTCCAGGCCAGTAAGAAACTGTCTCAAAAAACAAAGTGACTGGGTGGTGGTGGCGCAGGCTTTTAATCCCAGCACTTATCTCTGTGAGTTCGAGGCCAGGCTGGTCTACAGAACTAGTTCTAGAACAGCCAGAGCTATACAGAGAAATGGCCTTGAAAAATAAGGTGGATGGTGCATGAGGAATGACAGCCAAGGCTATCCTCTCACAGAGAGAGAGAGAGAGAGAGAGAGAGAGAGAGAGAGAGAGAGAGAGA
>CABHPQ010165861.1:5503-29952 GCA_902168405.1 Peromyscus aztecus | reverse complement strand
AGAGAGAGAGAGAGAGAGAGAGAGAGAGAGAGAGAGAGAGAGAGAGATATTTAGGAAAATTCCTGGGCTGAGCAGAGATGCACAATTCAACACAGGTGTAGAAGAAAAGGATAAGAAGATGGCCTGGAAGAGGTGATATCTACAAAGATGTGATACTGTCTTCTTTGGGAAATGAGTGGACACAGGGTAGGGATTTAGAAAGTGCATGCTTGCATTGCCACTCTGAGGCACATGTTGCACACTTCACTTCCTCACTTTGGACATGCAGGGAATCCACCCATGAAACTCTCTGCAGATGGTAGCTAACAGGCCACATGACAGAACGTAGATTGAAAAACATGGGTTAATTTAAGTTATAAGAACTAGTTAGGAACAAGTCCAAGATAAGGCTGAGTTTTCATAATTAATAATAAGTCTCCATGTCATTATTTGTGGGCTGGCAGTTCCAACGAGAAACTACATATGACTTTCAATGTAGAGACTTGAATATCCAAATATAGGCCCTGAGAAAGCTTAAAAAAAAAAAAGTTCTGAACAAGGAGCCAGATGTGGCTTCCTAGTCCCACAGTCTCTCAGGCCAGCCAATGCTCATAGGCACACAGAGGCCCAGCTCCTGCCACTGCCTGCAGACCCGAAGGGGGCGGGGCCAGTTACCAGCGCCATGCACCATCACTGTGCACTAAGATAAGCCACACTGCACCTGACATGGTAGTTCAAGGTTTGTCTCATGCACTCAGAGAATGCTTCAGGCACTTGGTAAAGCCAGATCCAAACACAGAAAACCTCTAAAAAGGTACACTATGCTTAAAAAGGTGCTTAGGTGCTGAAAAAAAATAGTTTAAAAATAGTAAAGTCTTTAAAGAGAGAGTAAAGTAATATTAAAAAAAATAAGCCATGTAAAGATGGGAGACATATAGGGAGTCTGCATCCTGTTGTGGTGCTTTGTTGACTTTGAATTTTTTAATGCTAATGTACAAAAAATACTAGCTTCTGAGAGACACTGGATTATGGAAACTGATAAATTAAACCAACCTATATATTTTAAGAATGTTTTAACTTCAAAATGGAAGTAAAAAAATATGTTGCATTCAGGGAGAGGTTATGTCTTTATTTCCACAGGAAACAAAAAGTTATGGTTCTCTTCAAAATTAATGAAGATGAGATTTGATTGCAGAAGACCTGAAAATCTTGGCTACAGACACGAAGAAAGAAGCCAAGAAAGACTACAGGAAAAAATAAAATAAAATAAAGGACCAATGAAGACAAGTAACCCAGGTGATCCAGCCTCTCAGAATGCCTCTGTTGCAGTTTCCTCAAAATTCTACATCCAGAACAACTTCCACTTATGAACATACCACAAGTGAATACACAACACAAAAACAATGCACTCCTACAGAGAATGTACCACATACATACCACATCACATACATACTACACATACACACAATACAGATAATATTCATGCATATAACACATATGTATACACATATACCACACACTGACCACATACTCTATACCGATAACACACACACACACACACACACACACACACACACACACACACACAGCAGATATCAACTGTAACAAAAATTATATACAGAGAAAAATCTGGAAGGAAAGCCTGCACAACACTAGCATCACTTGCTGAGCTTCCTAGGGCCCTGGAGATGTATTTCTTCAAGATTTCTTAGACAGTCTAATCTGGAACAACATTTATGCATTATACTTGTAGCCAGCAACAACAACTTTTAAAGTGACTTCTGTAAAAATTTATGATGAAACCTTCTCCAGACGATGACGTTGACAGTGAGCTGAGTAACCTGGGGAACACTTTAAGGGAAGATGGAAAGGAAGGAAGACAGAGCCATGACTTCAACAGTCATAGCTGCAAGGCCCCCTCATGTGCTCGTACACACACAGTGCATTGCTGTAGCTTCATCTTGTTACCATTCCTGCTGTGCTGTGTGTGTGACTCTGGGTGGAGTCATCAGCCTCACTGTGCATCTATGCCCTCCTTTGTAAGTTAGTGTGCGAGTCAAATCTTCATTGTCAACTTGACCAGACTTGGAATCACCATGAAAACAAATCTCTGTATGTGTCTATGAGAGTATTTCCAGAAAGCTTTGACGGACGAGGAAAAGACCCATCCTGAATGTAGGTAGCACCATGCCATGGACTGGGGTCCCAGACTGAGGACAAAGAAGTAAGTGGGCTCAGCACTAACACTTGTCCCTCTTTGCTCCCTACAGCAGAGGCAATGTAACCAGCCACTCATATTCCTGTTGCCATGCTTTTTCTACCACGATGGACTGCATTCTCTTGAGCCATGAGCTTCCTTCCCTAATCTGCTCTTGTCGAGTGTTTTGTTATGGAAATGAGAAAAGTAGCTAGTAACGAAAACTGAGGGCTATGACTGTAGCTCAGGGGTAGAGCACATGCTTCATGTGCATGATGCCCTGTGTTCAGCCCCCCAGCACTACCTCAAAAAAGGAGGGCAGAGGGGGAAGAAAACTGGTACTGAGTAATGAGGCTGTTTCTGTGATAAACTTGACCTTGAGTGAGTCCTGTTCCCATTTTGAAACCTAATTGTCTGGACCTCAGATCTTACTGTCTATGTTTATCTCAAGATTTCAGGTCTTCTGAGCTCCCAAAAGAATGCCCTGTTAAACTCCACTCATAATGCCCTAGGGTTTCTCTGGCCTGCAGCTCCAAACTCTTCTACATTCTTTCTGAAAAGCAGTTCAAAAGACCTAAGAACTGCAAGGTCAAGTTTATCACAGAAACAGCCCACTACTCAGTACTAGTTTTCTTCCTCTCTCCTTTCTGGTTTCCAGAGTCCTCATTTTACACTTCAGTAGCAAAAAGCCATGTGGACTCAACTCTGGGGGATAGCCTAAAAGTTACCTCATCAAATCTGCATGATGAGCCTGGGAGATGAGGTTGACCATTCTTAGTCTTATTGGAGGGTGGTTGATCCATAAAGAAACTAAGTGCTTGCTCAAGGTCACATGGATAGGGATCAAAGTGTCTTAAGCTTAAACTTCAGCTCTTGGAGCTTCCACTTCATCACTGACTAGTCCTGAGCTGTGAGTCATTCCTGTGTACCAATTGGAAAAGGATCTGGGAGAGGAGACACTGGGATGCTGATGTAATAAGATGCCCTGTGCTTGTCACAGCCACAGCTTTCAGCACCTTGAAGGGAAACAGCTCTCTCTCTCTCTCTCTCTCTCTCTGGGGTGTGTGTGTGTGTGTGTGTGTGTGTGTGTGTGTGTGTGTGTGTTTGTCCAAGAGATGGCTTTAGCTGAAGCTCTGTCAACAGGGCAATATTTACATTTCTAAGATTCCATAAGGTGGGCTGTGCTCTAATAAACATCACACAAAGCATAGCCACCAATTCACTATTTCAGCCTCTACATTCTGCAACCATGTTGCTAAGAACTTATTTGTAGCCACAAGTGTTATGGCTTTTGAGGAGCTTTGTTACATCAAAATCCTAGGGGCTGGTGAGATGACTCAATTGATAAAGCTAAAAGCTGGATGTGATGGTGCACATCTGTAACACCAGTACTAGGAGGGGAAAGACAGGTACATCCCTGAAGAGCAATGACTAGCTAGTCTAACCAAATGATGAGGTCCAGGTACAATTAGACAATTAGAGATCATGTCTCAAAAAATAAGATGGAAAGTGACACTCAGCATTCACTTCTGTCCTACATGAGCATGTATGACCAAGGCAACTCTTATAAAAGAAAACATTTAATTAGGAGCTTGCTTACAGTTTTAAAGGTTAGTCCACAATCATCATAGTGGGAAGCAGACAGGCATGGTGCTGGAGCAGTAACTGAGAGCTTTACATCCTGATCTACAAGCAGCAGGCAGAGAGAGAGAGAGAGAGAGAGAGAGAGAGAGAGAGAGAGAGAGAGACTGGGCCTGGTGTTTCTTTTTTAAATTTCAAAGCACACCCCCAGTAACACACCTACAACAAGGCTACACCAACCCCAATAAGACCACATCACTAATCTTTCCCAAACAGCCCCAATAACTGGGGACCAACCATGCAAACATATGACCCTATGGGGGACATTCTCATTTAAATCACTACAAGGAGTCTTGCTTTAATAAACAGACATTGCTTCCATCCATCCATTCATCCATCCATCCATCCATCCATCCATGCATCCAATCACATATCTAACCATCCATACATTCATTCATCTATCCATCTAACCAACCCCTGTAATTGGTTGCTTTTTCCTCTTACGCTCTTGGCTCTGTAGGGGGCCCACTCAGCTCCCAAATAAATCACATGAACAGAGGCTTATTCTTTGTTATAAATGTCCAGCCTTAGATTGACTTATTTCTAGCCAGCTTTTATTAAATTATCCCAACTACCTTTTGCCTCTGGTAGGGTCTTTTTTGTCTTTCTCTTTTTCTGTATACCTTTCTTTACTTCTTACTCCATGGCTGACTGTGTAGCAGGGTGGCTGGCCCCTTGCATCCTCCTCTCCTCCTTTTCTCATTCCTTGATCTCTCTCTTCTCAGATTTCTACTCCTATTTATTCTCTCTGCCTGCTAGCCCATTTCTCCTGCATTGCTATTGGCTGTTCAGCTCTTTATTAGACCATCAGGTGTTTTAGACAGGCGAAGTAACAGTTTCACAGAGTTAAGCAAATGCAACTTAAAGGAATGCAACATATCCTTGCATCATTAAACAAATGTTCCACAGCATAAACAAATGTAACACAACTTAATATTATACAACAAACCAGGCATCTAACCACCCATCCATTCACCCATCAACCATCCTTCTACCTATCTATCCCTCCATATACCATCCATTCATCCAGCCAACCACCCACCTACCCATCCATCTGTACATCCAACCACCCATCCATTCATTCAGCCAATCACCTGCCTACCCATTCATACACCATCCATTCATTCATCCAATCATCAACTACCCCTCTACTCATTCATACACCATCCATCCATTCACCTTTATAACATTAAAAAATCCAATGCAGAATCTTCTATTAGGATAGCTACTATCAAAAACAAACAATAGGGCATTGGAGAGATGACTTAGTAGTTAAGAGCATTTTTTGCTCTTGCAGAGGACTTGGATTCAACTCCTAGCACCTACATGGTGGCTTACAGCCATCCTTAACTCCAGTTCCAGAGAACCATATGCCTTCTTCTGACCTCTGCAGGTACTTGGCACATACACACATACACATGCAGGAAAACAAATCTAAATTAAAAAAAAAAAAAAACAGGCAGTAACAAGTATTAGCAAAGATGCAGAGAAGTGTTAGTAAGGCTAAATGGTACGTGTTACACTATGAGTGTGAACTCTCCAACAGGCTCCCATGTTTGAACACTTGATCTGCAACTGGTGGTGATATGTTGAGGTTGTGGAACAGTTAAGAGGTGAGGCCTAGCTGGAGGAAGTGGATTGACTGAGCAAAGGACATTGTTTCAGTCCCACCTCTGTGATTTCGGATTGATGATACAATATACCCAATCACCTCACATTCTGATGCCACAGCTTTGAGTTACTCTGGCTTCCATGTCTTCCCCACCGTGATGGCCAGTATCCCCTCAAACAGAGCCAAATCAATCTTTCTTCCCTTAAGTTGCTTAATTTTTAATACATTATGTATTTATTTATTTATTTTGTGTATGTACATGTACAGGTCAGAGGACAACTTCTAGGTCCGTTCTCTCCTTTTATTGTGTAGGTTCCAGGGATCAAACTCAGGTCCTCAGCCTTGGTGGCAGGTGCTTTCACCTGCTGAGTCATCTTGCCAGCCCCCTTAAATTGCTTGTCAAGCATTTGGTCAAACAAGGAGAAAAATAATGAATATAGTACAACTGTTATAGAAACTGAAGGGACTCTAGCCAGCCTGAGCATGGCAAACATGGCTTTGCCCTTCTCCCCCATTCCCCCTACCTTGCTAAAAACCATTAGGTTACATTCCTAAAGCTAGCCACCAAGGTCTATTCACTTATTTGACCACTTCCTCCTCCTGAAGCTGACCACCAAGGTCCAGCTATCGAAGTATAGAAGTCTATCAATCAAAAGCTCCCCTTTGGCTGCCCTAATTAACATGCCCAATTAAAATTAAACACCTCATCCTAACACAGCATTTCCCCTCTTACCTTTATAAACTGTCATTTGCCTATGGGCCATGTCTGTCTCCTCTCTATCCAGAGGTAGTTCTTTATCCCCCAGGACAAATGTCCCTTCCCCTCTCTGTTGTTCTTTCCTCCTTCTCCCTCATCCTTTATCTCCAGTCTTTGTCTCTTATTCCCTGCCATTTGTCCCTCTGGAGCAAACAAATCTCCTTTGTGCTGAGAACCTGGTCATGGAGTGTCTTGTGCTGATATTGGTGCCTTTGGAAACCCCATGGCAGTGCCTCAAAATCTCCAGCACAGACTCATTATATGATCAGTGATTTCACTTTTCCTATCTACCCACAGGGACTCAAAGCAAAGTGTTAAGGGTATTCAATTAGCTGTGTTCATATGGCATTAATCATAATAACCATATATCATCAACAAATAAACTCAATGTAGCCTATCCACATATCAGCCTTAACAAAGGAAGAGAATTCTAGCATATAGTACACTGTGCTAAGTTAAATAAGCCAGAAACAATGGACACTGTACTCTACAGAGACAGTGTGCTCCTCAGACTGTTTGTCACTGGCAAATATCTGAGAGAAACCACTGAAAGAGGGATAGGTTTATTTCCAATCACAGTTTTAGAGGCCTCAGTCTGAGGTTAGCTGATATATGGCTTTGAGCCTGAGATAAAGCAGAATGTCACCTCATGGTGGTCAGGAAGTAAAGAAAGATGCAGGAAGGATAAGGACATGGTAAAGCATAGCATTCTAGGACACACTACTATTTACCTACTTCCTCCAAAGTAGGCCCCACCTAATTTCCAACCACCTCCCAATAATTAATCCATCACCTAATTAATAATGCATTGCTGAGGTCAGAGCATTTATAATTTAATCACTTGCTAAAAGCGGTACCTCCAGAAGCTAGGGAGATGGCGCCACCATAAAGTTCTTGTTACACAAGCCTGAGGACCTGGGCCCGTGGAAAGAGCCAGGTGTAGCCATCCGCTCTTGTAATCCCAGCACTGGGGAGCAGGCTACAAGATGTGGTGGTCTGGATGAGAATGGTTCATAGCTCTTATACTTGAATGCTTGGTCCCTAGCAGATGGAACTATTTGGGGAAAGATTAGGTGTGTCTTTGTTGGAGAAAGTATGTCACTGGGGGTGAATTTGGGGGTTTCAAAAGCCCAGTCTTGTTCTTTGCCTCCAACTTGTGGATCAAGATGTGAGCTCTCAGCTAGTGTTCCATTGCCATGCCTGCTTGCCTGCTGCCATGCTCTGTGCCATGATGGTCATGGACTCACTCTCTGAAACTGTAAGGAAGCCCACAGATTAAGTGCTCTCTTTTACAAGTTTCCTTGGTCATGGTGCCTATTGACAGCAATAGAAAAGTAGCTAAAACAATGAGGATCCTTGGGGATCACTGACCAGTCAGCTAGCCTTGTCAAACCCACAAGACCCAGATCTCTGTGACCACTGTCTCAAAAAAACATTTTTGTTTTTGTTTATTTGAAATGGTAGGTGGTTCCTGAGGAAAGACACTTGGAGTTAACTTCTGGCTTCCACACACATATGCATATATTTACCCCTACACAAACATGCCCACATATGCCGCTCCATTTTCTTTGGGTGCTCAACCAGAGTCTTATTATTAATTATGAATGCTCAGCCTTAGCTTAGGCTTGTCCCACTAGCTCTTTTAACTTAATTTAATCTGTTTCTATTCATCTATGTTTTGCCTTGGGGCTTTTAACCTTTCTTTCATTCCATACATCCTACTTTTCTGCTTCCTCCATGTTTCCTTTTCTTTCTTACTCAAGCCTAAATTTCTCCTCCTACTTACTCTCCCTGCCTAGAAGTTCCACCTATACCTCCTCCCTCCTTATTGGCTGTTCAGCTTTTTATTAGACAATCAGGTGTCTTTGGCAGGACCTTTCCATAATTAAATAAATGCAATACATCTTTACATACTTAAACAAATATTCTGCAATACACATACAAAAAAATAAAAATAAGCTTCACATTTGAACAATGAGAATGGAGGTTGTAGCGCATAAGCCTTTGGGCAGACACTTCATATCTGTGGTGGTTTGACTAAGAATGGCCCCATAGGCTCATTTATTTGAATTCTTGGTCACTAGGGAATGGCACTATTAGGATGTATGTCTTTGTTGGAGTAGGTGTGGCCTTGTTGGAGGAAGTGTGTCACTGTAGGGAGTGGACTTTGAGGTTTCAGATACTCAAGCCAGGCCCAGTATCACTCTCTCTTCCTGCTGCCTATGGATCCAGATGTAGAATTCTCAGCTACCTCTCCAGCAGCATGTCTGTCTGTGTGCCGCCATATTTCCTTATGATAACGGACTAAACCTCTGAACTATAAGCCAGTCCCAATTAAATGTTTTCCTTTATGAGAGTTGCTGTGGTCATGTTGTCTCTTCACAGCAATAGGAACCCTAAGACAATATCCAAACCATAGAAGCAGAATGGTGAATACCAGGGCTGGAAAGGAGATTAGGACTTACTGAAGAAAGTTTCTGTTTAGGGAAAGTTCTGGAGATAGATGGTGAGAATGGTTATACAACACTGTGAATGTACTTAAAGACTGATTAATTTGGGACATTTCATGGCTTAGATAAAAATAAGTCTGTGATAGGCACCTACTGTGAGAGGCATAGAAGGACCCATAACAATGGTTAAGGACTGTTTAAGAGAGCCCTTGGTGAGCCAGGCATTGCTGAGAGCAGGGTGACCTCAGTTGCTCCCACAACCCTAAGCCCTGTACTCTCACTGCCCATTCTTCAGGTGTCTTTTCTGTCCAGCTATGGATTGGGGTGAAGGGGGTTCACTTCCACCGAGTACATCACTCATGTTTTCCACTTTCTGGTTGAACTATCTCAGCTGGGCAGGGGAGGAGACAGTAGGAGGCAGTAAAGACAAAGGAGAGACAGTCAGGCCTATGTCAAGGGAGGGGCTGTGCTCTTCTGCACACAGCCCCTGTTGAAAGTCCTCTCTTGTAGCTATGGTACTCAGAGTGTTCCTTTAACTGAACCCCCCACCTCCATTACTCCTCTTCCTTTCTGTTGCTCATCCTTGAGAGCTGTATTAGCACTGATTAATTTCCTTCTAACACACGGCTCTGTAAACTGTCCCTTTATCAAACCTCCCTTTAAATATGCCTCAGTTTCCCAAGACCTCTTTGGCCCTTCTCTTTGCCTACATGAACAGGATATAGTTCAAATAGTGGGTATCCCAGATTCCAAGGATAACCTTAGTCTATCCTCACAATGTCCCTATTCCACACTGCCATAAAAGAAAATGTCCATGGAGTGTTCTGGACACAGGGAATAAGCACAGGACACACTAAGGATGGTTGTTCCAGGAACCTGAAAGCCACTTCCATAGTAACACCAAAATGAACTTGTCACACAAATTCATCCAATACTAGCACAATTTGTAAAGTTTAAAATGAAATCATGAAACCTATTTTCTAGCAGAGGGTAAATAAGTAGCAAACAATAAATGAAAATCAAACGACCGTGTATTAGTCAGCTTTGCATAACTACAACAAAACACCTAAGACAATCAACTTTAAAAGTGGTCTGGGAGATGGCTCAGTCCATGAAGTGCTTACCTTGCAAGTATGAGGACGTGAGTTCAACCCCTAAAACTTACTTAAAAGGATTTAGTTACGTCTGTATATGGGTATGTACATGTGAGTGCAGATGCCAGTGGAGGCCAAAGGCATAGGAGATCCCTGAACCTGGAGTTAGAGATGATTGTGAGCTGCCTGACTTGTATACTGGAAACTTATCTCTGGAAGAACAGCAAGAGCTTTTAACCACTGAGCCATCTCACCATCTTCCCAAAATCTCACTTCCAAACCAAATGAAGGGAGGGAGGGAGGGAGGGAGGGAAAAGCAAACCAAAGCAAAGCAAAGTTGGTAGGTAGTATTCAATTTTTCAGTTTTTACTTGGAGCTGGGTAGGCAGACAGGCAGATGTCTGGAGCTCCTTGGCCAGTCATCCTAGCCTACTTGATAAATTTCAGATCAGTGAGAAACCCTGTAGAAGAGGAGGAGGAAGAGGACAAGGACGAGGAGGAGGACGAGGAGGAGGACGAGGAAGGTGGATCTCTATGAGTTTGAGGCCAATCCTCTCTACATGAGTCCCAAGAATTCCAAGGCCAGCTAGGGTTCCAAAACAAGACCTTGTCTTAAACAAACTTTAAAAATAAATAAATAAATAAAAACATGGTGAATAGTATCTGAGGCATAGCATCTGGGATTGTCCACTGACCTCTACATGGCTATATACACACATGCACTCATAACAACAACAGGTCTGAGGTCCCAATATCCTCTTCAAGGATATGCTCACAATGACCTTGGGAAGCCCCAAGGGCTCCACTTCCAAGAAAGGCTGTACCATCTTGCAACAGTACCTCTCTCCTGTATCTTATATTTACCAAGTACCTATTACATGCTGGGCTTGAGTCAGGAGTCAGGTATACGCCAGTAGATAGCAGTGGCATGGGCAAGTGTCTAGGGGCTCTGGCAAGCTCTTGACCCTAGGATCAGCCTTTCTAGTGCTCTGGCCTGAGTCCAGGTTATGCTAAACATGGAACTGAGCTCAGAATTCCTCTAGATCACCTTCAAAGCAGTTTTAGCAAGCCCCACCTATCAGCTCTGCCCATCTGTGAAACCCCTTCCAGGAAGGGTATTGTCTAGGGAAAGTGAGGAGGTCGGCACTTTCCATTTTCATGGCACAGTCATAAGTCCCTGGTGCTCAGGGAAGATTACAGACCAAACAAAGCTCACATGGAGCTGTAGGGCTTGGGTGCTACAGCTGGTGCTCCTTTTACCTGTGCATGGGATGGACATAAAGGGAAACCTCAGTAAGCAGCTCCAGCATCAGAGTAATTACAGGGACATGGCAGAGCCAACACTATATTGAAATGAGCAGCTGTGCCCACCAAAAGCACTGGAATCCCAAGCCCAGGAAGAACAACTGAGTCATGATTGACAGCTGCCTCGGTGCATAGTGGACCACAGTTTGCAAGCATGTACAACAGGTCTCATCTCACCCAGAGTAAGGTTTTCAGAGGGAGGTTCCTCAGGCTGCCCACAGTGAGCAGGAGGAAAGGATGCTGAGCTTCGGTTTCCTGGTGTCTACAGAGGAATCATGAAACAGCCTTCTGGAGTTTTGCGGAAGTTGAACAGGACACCTGGGAGTGAAACCCCTTTTGTGCTGTGCTGGGTGCTCAGTCACAGCTTGGCGGGCCAGCTCTCCAGTCTTTTCCAATCTCCCTGATCCACCCTAGCCATAAATTTTCTGCAGAAATTGTTTTCCTGCTCTTCCTAGCTACAGCCTCCCCATTCCTCAGGGGACTAGCCCAGCATACACTTCTGACACTGTCCTGAATAGTAAGACTATAGCAGTAAGCAGACTTATTACTTATCTCAAAATCAGATCCTGTACAACACTAGGGAGCATTCTAAGTTACCTCCAGCTGAACTTGAGTGCCACAGGCTAGTTAAGTCACTTGTCTCAATCACAGAATCATAAGTCTGCATTATAAACTTTCAGGGCCATATCCTAGTGCCATAAAAGGGCGGCCATGCAGCTTGAACATGTCTGTCATCCGTATGAAATGCTACCTGAGCTTATTCTTGCCTTGACCCATCTTCCCTCCATCTATCCCTCCACCCACTCATCCATCCACCTATCCTTCCCTCTCTCCATTCATTCATCCAACTATCCTTCTATCCATACACTCAGTATCCATCTATCTATCCATCCATCCACCCATCCATCCACCTATCCCTCCATCTATCCACCCATACATCCCTCTCTATACATCCACCAGCCAACTATCCCTCCATCTATCCATTTATCCATCCACCTATCCCTCCATCCCTCCATTCATCCACCCAACTATCCTTCTATCCATACACTCAGCATCCATCTATCCATTCATCTATCTAACTATCCCTTCATCCATCTACTCATTCCTTCATCCATTCATCCAACTATCTCTCCATCCATCTATGGACTCATCCATGCACCCCTGCCTTCTTCTACTGTGATTTGGATGCAGTTTGTCCTCAAATATTCATGTGCTGAAAGCTTGGTCCTTAGTTTGGTAGTGCTGGAGGGAAGGAAAATCTGTGGAGTAGGGGTTATAGAGTGGGTATAAATGCCAAACTTAGAAGGTGAGAACATAGGGACAGTCATGCTCCATCCACTCCTTAATTTTTTTCTTTTGAAAAATTTTAATTTACGTATATAGGTGTTTTGACTGTATATATGTCTGTGCACCACATGCATGTAGTATCTGTGGAGGCCAAAAGGGGGTGTCTGATCCTCTGGGATTGGAGTTACTGTTATGAGAAATCATGTGGGTGCTTGGAATCAAATCCTCATCCTCTGGAAGAGCAGCCAGTGCTCCTAACCACTGAGCCATCTCTCCAGCCACCCACTTCCCAGTTTTTGTGAGCTGCATCATCATTTGCATGTCATTCTTGTTTAATAACACATGTGTTCTTTCTTTTCCTCCTCATCCATTTCAAGAAGAACTGGTTAATGGTTCAAGCCCAGTTCTTGATCATAGTTTCTCCCTTCCCAGATCTTCATTTGGGTTTAGCCACAAACCAAATGTATCTCATCTTTAAGCAGACTTTTCAAGGAAACTTCCTCACTGCAAGTCTGTGAAAGTGTGCTGCCGCTTTTATGCATAAACCAAATCTAGGCTGTGGGAGCTGTTCTCAGGGACACCCCACCACCCACAGCCTTGCACACACATCTCCATCAGTCTCTGAAACTGTGTTGTCAGAGGTGAGTCTAGCAGGCTCTATCTGCCCTTGGAGTTGACAGGTATGATTCCTGCCTCCATTTTGTCTTGGGTGTATCTGAAGTGGAGGATTTTATCCAGAAGGCAGGGGGCTTATTTGACCTGTTGATTCCAATTTTTCTTGGCTTTTTGTGGAGCAGATCACCATTCAGTCTCTAACAACTTCTCACATCAGGACCTTATGATCCTTGTGGGGGTCACCTGTGCCTTCTTTTGGAGAAAGGGGACTGCTTTTCCCAGCCCAGCCTAGCTCAGATTCACTCACTGTACTGTCCTCCTTTCTGCTTGTTTCTTGTCTCCATCTAGGAGCACGTGTTCTGTCTGTCCCTGTTACTAAGTTATGTCTGAGCTCCTAAGGAGCATTGCTTTGACCCACAGATTTTTCCTTCAGTTTTCACTCTCTTTTCATTTCATCCTGTTTTTTATTTAAATCTTCTAACTCTGAATTACTCAATTGGAGTTCCTTTTAATTGTCTTAGAGTGTGAAACAGTTATGAGGAAATGCTTTCTGTTCTTTCAGGATTTTTTTCCCAAGGTGGCTTTTTGTTTTATTACTATGATCCATTTCCCCTCTCCTAGTATCAGGTTACAAAATGTTTCAGAAAAATACCTTTAAGGTGAATCATATCATATTGTCAACAATGTAACCCATTTTTTATTCATAAAGATACTCAATATTACATATTTCAAGTTAATACTAAGAACACACTCAGCAAACATTTATTTATACGTTTTTGCTTAAAAAAATAAATTACCAGAATTATGTTTCCTAAAAATTTCAGCCTGCATTTCCTAAAAAGAAGCTGTCCTACATTCAAGATTCTATGTTGGGCTCTTTATTTCTGCTCCTTCCTTCCCTCCGACTTTCTCCCTTTCTGTCTTGCTTTATTTTCTCCCCCAGTGTATTTGCATGGCCCCTTCCATCTCCCACGTGGTGAGGCAGATCTGTGCAGGTGCCCCATGTCATCTGAGGGGGTTGGCAGGGCTTCTTTGCTCTTCTATCACCACTGGAACAGGAAACAAGGCTCAGCACGAGGCTGAGTCTTGGGGACTAGCACCTAGACCCTCTCCCAGGCATGAAAGGCAAGCAGCAAGAGGTACAACACTCAGGAGGACAGCAGACCACCAGCATAAGACTCCTAAGTTAGCCTGTTTACAAGTCTGAGATCCACACCCCCAAGTTAACAAAGGGGTCCAGTATACCAACCCTGAGTCTCATGCCAAGA
This sequence comes from Peromyscus aztecus, assembly GCA_902168405.1. NCBI lineage: Eukaryota > Metazoa > Chordata > Mammalia > Rodentia > Cricetidae > Peromyscus > Peromyscus aztecus. The sequence continues at coordinate 15,748 of CABHPQ010165861.1, read as the reverse complement.
TGCACTTGACCCATGATACATTATGTAGCTTTGGGGCTGGGTGGAACATTCATTTGCATAACATCATAATAGGTAAATAGGTCCATATATAGACCACTGATAGGTGTGAGCCATCAACACATCCAAACTATCCCATGCCCCTGAGGTCCTGGGTCGCAAGCAGGTGAGCCTTGATATTTCTATATCTAGCCTTCAATTAGGGAACCCCACCTAAGCTCACTAGAGGTGGATATAGCTGTAGTAGCACCTATCACTACAATTTTAGCTGCTGTGAGCCATGAGTACCCAACCTGTATGCCCAACTGCTCATCTGTCCCCTTCCCTTGGCACCCTGCAGGCACAAATCACACCCCAAACCAAACCCTGATCCCACCCAACTAAGCCCACCTCAGAGTCCCTGTTCTTTCTGTCCTGGGCCATATCCAACCTCACCAGCTAGTCCTGGTACCTTCATCCCTAAGACCCATCACCCATGTTCCTCTTCTCCCCACAGTCACTACCCTGACCCAAGCCTACCTTCTCTATCTAGTCACAAGGATGCCCCTCTCTTCTGGCTGCCCCACCCACAGCTGCCATTTCAACTCTGCTCCAGGATCCATCCCACAGAGCACTTTGATAATGTCACCGCCTACTTCCAACCTGCCAATGGATTCCCTTTGCACTCTGCATAAATTAAAGTCTGAGTCTGTCCCCTATACTTGCTCTGCCCACACCAGCTTCCCGGATGTTCCTCAAGCATTCCTACCCCAGCATTCACAGCGGCTGCTCCATCTGCTGGAATCTCCGTCCTCAGCTCCCTCTCAAGCTGATTTCCTCCACTCACTATGCAAACACTGGCTTTCCTAGCAGCCTCTCTGATCGCCATATCTAAGCCATGAATGCTCTCAGGGCACTCTGGTGTGATCTTTGTGGCCACCTCCTCTCCGGCCTTTTGAGTTGTCGCTTACTCCATTCACCTGGCCCTACCATGACATACAGTTCAGGGAGAAGAGCGCTCTCACTCCTCTACCTCAGAGTGACACACAGCAGGCGCTCAATAAATGCATCATGAATAAATGAATAACCAAATAATCCTACTAAGGACATCATTCTGTGACTTACCAACCAATTCATTCGCCAAACCTTTCAGGTTTAAAGTCCAGGTAAATGTTTGCAGCAGACAGAAGCATAGTAGAGAGAGGTGGGTGCAGCTGGATACAGCCATATAAAGAGTGGGCAGATGCTGCACACTAACCAGGGACGTGACAGCACTCAGTGGGTAACTGAGCAGGAATGGATAAAGAACAGCTTGAAGGAGGAAGCCTCTCCAGTAGATTCTCTGAAACTCACCTCTACAGGGATAAACAGGAGCTCTGAAGCCCACAGACACCATCTAGGATCTGGCCACAGTGCTGTCTCCACCCCAGATCCTAGAACTCTTTGGACCCTCATTGCACTGTTTCCCCACCACACCTCTGCACATGATGTTCCTCTGCCCCTTACTACATCCATCTGAGAAAACCTTGGCTCAGAACCCCCTTGGGGACACTTTTTCTTATGTTTGAGCCTGAACTCAAACACAGCTCTTCCCCAGTCCCTCGAATGCAGCTTTTGTTCAACTCCTGGTCCATGATTCCCTGCACAGATCACTTTTGACCCTTTTCTAGGTCAGCTTATGCTTAACCTGAGCCAGGGATGGCTACAAGTTCCTGAAGTTTCAGAAGTGAGGCAGGTCATTGCACCCAGGCCCTGACCCAGTCCATCATTGCTCTTCTCCCCTAACCCACTCTCCAGGCTGCCCACACAAACCCATCCTCATGCCATCTTGCTTTACAACTATGAGCAGGCAGTATCTACCTTCTGAGTCTCACTGTCCCTCCCTTGGGGGACTCACAGGCACCCAAGAATGAAAAGGCCTCATCTCAAACCACACAGGGCAACAAGACCAGACCCACCACGGGGTCATGCTTGACCAGTGGTTGGGGTGAAGGGAGTTGTTATGGGCAAACATTATCCCCAGGCTGGTGATCTCAACATGGCCCTGGCCAGAGTGTGAATCACCCATAAAGTGCAGCTCCCCAGATTGGAGTGAGCAACAAAGAGACCCAGTCACATGTCAGCTGCCTGGTATCTCCAGGGTCATTTGTTCTTAGAGAGATGCCCATTGTCTCCTTGATAGAGCCCAAAAGAGGCAATAAGCTTGTGTTCAGGAGCCAAAACTTACAGACCCTGGACTCTGACTCAAGTGGCTCCTGTTAACTGGCTCTGGCTCACACTGGGTAGCCTGAGCTAAGAAGTGGAGGCAGATAGCTTCCACCATCACAGCTGTGTTCTCTTTCTCTCTTCTTCTCTCCCTCTCTCCTCCCTCCCTCTTCTCTCCTCTCCCTCCCCCCTTTCCTCTCCCTCTCTTCCTCTCCCTTTCTCATCCTCACCCCCTCCTTCCATTTCTCTAGCTAATATGGTTAAATTAGCAGAGATTAAACGTGCCTGTGCTGCAGTTCCCTGTGATGAATTTCTTCCCCTGGGCCCAAAGCACCAGCCAGTATTTGCTGACCAGCTGCAGATCCATTTTGTGAGGCTTCTGCAGGCATTCTGTCTCCTTAGTGTAGGCTGTGTTAGGCCTTCCTTCTGGACACTTCAAACTGCTGTTTCCAAAGTGGTATCACTCTAGCAATCCAGAGGTTTTCTGAGGTCCTTCTTGCCTTCCACGAGCCTAGGGTCTGGGTCTGCTAGAAGCTCACTGCTGTTTCTGTTCCCTATTAGACACGCCTACCCCTCAAAGGTCTCCCAGTATCCAGGACTTTGGACAACTCATGTCTTGGGGTTTTTAAAGTCCTAACCCACAGCTCACTTCTCTTCTCAGACTGAGCACATGCAAGCTGCCTGCAGTTCAGGAACACAGGCCAGTACTGGGCACAGAGCTGGATGCAGTCTGAGACCAGGTCTGGAGCTATTTCCCTCTCATGATCCCTGCAGCTATGACCCCCCTCCCCCTCCCCTCATTTCCTTCATCAGAATGAAGCAAGACTATTACCCACACTCTACTTAACATCCATCCTGCAGTAGAAGTTCATGAGGTACAGCAACACCACACACCTGCTGTGTAGCCTTGAAAATCACTTCACCTCTTGGAGTCTCAGCCCTATGGAAGACAGGAAACCCTGGTGATTGAATATCTGCCTCGGAGACCAATGCCCCAGACTTGAATCCCAGCTCCACTTGATGCCACTGGTGGCTTTTGATCGCAGACTTGCTTCCCTGTGAGTAAAACGGAAGTTACAGTAACACCTCCAGCCATGACGACCCAGTGAGACAGCTGGAAGGTCAGGCACCAGCACACAGTAGGTTTTCAGCTGATGGAAGCTGCCCTCATCTTTGATGCATCAAGAACCTCCAGTTTTGCCTCTAATCTAATGTGGCACACATCCATATGTGGGCAGTTGTTCCACCTCACTGGGCCACCCTGAGAAGGACCTACTCCTATCCACAGAGATACCAGATGTCAGACCACCACACCCTTTTGTGCTGTGTGCCATCCTTGGAAGGAGGGGACTCATTAGTATTTCAAGAGGTTAGGCCCAGGAGCCCCAATAACTACTCTAGAGAATTCCAGTTCACACAGAGAAGCTGCAGCAGAAACAGCAGAGCACACAAAGCCTTACAGGTAAGGGCCAGCGTCTCTCCCTGATTTCCCCAGGAATGTCTCTGTATGGGCCTCTGAGAAGCCAAGCGGGCATTCAGTACCCTCAGCTAATGTGCAGTGCAGTCACCTTGAGTTGACCCAAATGAAGACATTCCTGTGGAAAGAGGGAGTCAGAAGCAGTCCCCAACACCTTGTAAATATATGTTGTCTATAGGAATAGGCAGAGGGTGTGGCCTGCTGGGAACTGAAAGGTCCCCTGCCTGGCTAATGAGGGGAGAAGACCTCAGATCCATAAATACCATGGAAATACCCCAGAAACAGCTCTCCTGATAAGAGTTACTCAACAAATATTACCACTGTCCTGGGTGCTGATGGGTATGATCTGAGGCTGTGCACTGGGAGAGAAACAAGAAAGCAGGGAACCTGTGTGCTCTGCTCCCATACTGCCTGGCACCCAGTAGGTACGTGGTAAAGCTTGCTGAATGACTCTGTGACCTCTAGCTTCAAGGAGCTCATAGTTCCTCTGCCAAAGAAATAAAGAGTGGGGAGAGGAGAGAGGCGGAGGGAGAGGGAGAGACGGAGACGAAGAGGGAGAGGAAGAGGGAGGGAGGGGCAGAATAGGGTACCCCAACATGATTGCTGTGTGCTTGAAGCACAGCCTGGGGAAACGAGGATCCAGCCTCTGCCTTTGTAGTGTGGTGACAGGGACCTCACTACCGCCTCCACAGCACGGAGTAAGGAAGGCCCTTCTAGCGGTAAGCAGTTCATCTTGCTGTTCCAGAGCCCAGAGTCCCTGGAAATTGTTCACAACACTTCTGCATGGGTGAGGGAAGCACGATCCTGCTGGGGTCCCCACTCTACTCCCCAGGTTCCCTCAGACCTCACCGCTCCTGGCCCATGTCAGCCTTATGAGGATGAAGACCCGGAGTCCAGGGTTCTTCAGCACCTACCCCCCACCACTCCTTTTAGGAGCAAGTCCCAGCCATCTCCCTGGATGAGTTCTCCTCCACCTCCAGCAAAAGCCACCAGGGCCACAGTAAGCCACTACCCTTGGCTTGCCATGACCACCAGAAGAGCTAACCCCCCCGCCCCCCAGGAGGCCAGACTACTTCCCAGACTCTGCCACCATCTGGCTCAATTCAGTAGATATGTTCAACATAAACTGAGGTACCCAGGCACCAGACCTTCTCCTTGAACATCCCTCCTCCTGGGATGCCTTTCTCTCAACCCATCCCCTGGTGACAGACGCAGTCTTTAAAACTCCATACAAAGGCCACACCCTCTGGAAGGACTCATGATACTGGAAGCTACCATCCCACTGCTCTTGGTCCAAATGCTCATAGCCCACACGATGACCACAGGACCTCCAACACCCACAGGACTTCTGAGTGCCTACAGGTTTGCGTATCAAAATGTGCAGTGCTTTGGAGTCACACAGTATGGAATCTGAATAGGGCTCTTCCCCAGCACTGCTGTGCATCCTTAAGTGCAGGTTCCTTAACCTCTCCAGCCCCTTCTGCTTATCTGTGTGGTAAAATACCCACATTTTCTAGTCAAGGGTATCACAGATTAAACAAGACCATAGGAGTCACACTTCTGGGAAACAACCTTACCCAGAGGAGATCCTAATAAATCAGCTATTAATGGCAATAATGCTGGATATGAGAACATTCCATACATACCTGGTAAATTTTAATTTTTTAATTTTTTATGTATATGGATGTGTATATTTCTGTGCACTATGTGTATGCTGTGTCTGAGAAGTCCAGAAGAGGGCATCAGATCCCCAGGAACTGGAGTTACAGATGGTTGTGAACTGTCATGTGGGTGCTAGGAATTGAACCCAGGTCCTCTGGGAGGATAGTCAGTGCTCTTAACTGCTGAACCATCTCTCCATCCCCACCCCTGGCAAACTTTACCAGCAACAAGTGAACTTTGCAGCAGCTCAGACAAACCAGTTCTTCACGTGAAAAGTCTAGGTGGCCAAGGGGACCAGCAATGCCCAGGGATGGACGGATCCTGGCAGCTGTTCAGAATGCAGGAGGCAGAGGCAATGGGGAGCTTGGTCCCTAGGGCCCCAGCCAGACTGAGGACATGAGAATTATCCTACAAGTCTACTCCCCACTAGAGCATTTGCACAGGTCAGAGGCAGCCATGAAACCTCCTGACCAAAGGGCTCTAGGACACCAGTGACTTCCAGCTCCCAGAGTCCTTTGCTGTGACAGCCCCCATAGGCCTGCTGGTCCTGTGACCCTGGCTTTTTTTTTTTTTTTTTTTGAGGGTTTGGGGCACAGGAGGTTTGGACTTTGCATAATCCAATTTAATTTATCTCTTTTCTTTGGTTGTTCATGCTTTTTATGTGATACCTAAAAATTCTTTGCCAGGTGCCATGTCATATAGATTATTCCTGTTTTCATGCAAGCGTTTTTATCATCTTTAGCTCTTTTGTTTACAGTTACACTTTAAGGTTTTGGTTTACAGCCTAAACTAAGAGTCTAAATCCTTCTGTTTGAAGTGGGGGGCCAAGTGTCCAGCACCATTTGTTGCAAAGACTTCATGACTGTTCTTTCCCTCACAGACAGACCCAGGTTCCCTATCAAGAGGAGCCCGGAGATGGAGAGTCCCTTCTGGACATTCAGTCCTACCCCACTACCCCATCAGCCTCTGCCTGGGTCAGCACTGCATCACTGCCATTACTGCACATCTCCATCACGTTTGCTTCTCGTGAGCTTTGAAAGCAGGATTGTGAGATCAACTCCATTCTCCTCCAGGAGTCCTCGCACTAACAATTCCAAATGAATCACTGGGTCAGCTGATTACCCTCATTCCTGATCAATCTGATTCTATAGCCAGGTTTTATCCAGAGTTCCTTTAAACTTTTTTATTTTTTAAAGACAAGGGTCTCACTATGCAGCCCTGGCTGGCCTAGAACTCACTATGTAGACCAGAGTAGGCTTAAACTCATAGAAATCTGCCTACCTCGGCCTCCCCAGAGCTGAGACTAAAGGTGTGTACCACTACATCAGGCCTCCTTTAGATATCCCTCATTTTGAGTTGTTTTGGGAAATAAAAAATCCTGATAAACCAAATCAAATTCTATCACTCAGCTTATTAAACATGCCCAGACTATGAGCTAAAGTAGCCAAGGGTCTAGAACACTGTGTCCTGATTTACAAGTGGTATGCATGGCACAGTGGTTCAGGAGTGGTCCAGAGCCCATTCTTACCTCTAAACCCACAGCCAGTACGGGAAGGGTACAGAAGCACTGCAGTGAACTTGAGTTGAGGCCCTGAACTTGGAGTAGGGTCCTCCTGACAAGCCCTCCCGTCTCTGAGAACTAGAAAGAAACCCAAGTCACAGCTTGTGTGGCATTCACACAGCAAGCCTCTCACTGCCAGTCCTTGGCTAGAACTCTGCCAGAAGTCTTGAGAGGTGGGAAGTAGCTCCTGTAAAAAGCCACCCCACAAGAAATACCTGTCAGCACAGGGCAGATCTGAGTGCTCAGGTGAGCTGGTCTATGACTGTATGCTGGTTTTCTGGGCTCCAAGATGAAGCACAGTCACTGGTATCCTTGAGCAATGTTTGTCTCTGCTAGAACTGACAAGAATGGAACTTATTGTCCACAACTAAGAATCTGGGTTTGCAAAACACTGGTTGACTGGGCATTTACACTCTGATTGTCCCAAAGACATGTAGTGTGGACTGGCCTAGGTTTGGCTGAATGACATCTCAGTGTACTGTGAGCCCACAGTGCCTAGCTGAGGGAAGGCTCTACTCCATGTTTGAGGACTGGCAGAATGAGTGAGCACCTACTTTTTATAACTGCTGATGCTGGTTGTGCTCTGCAAAGGCTGGGGGAGGAGAGATGCAGATGGTGGGGACTCAGCTCCTTCTTCACCATCTGGCAACTAAAGAGAAGGTGACTCTTCAATCAGCTGTCACCTCCCCTTGCACCAGCAGGGCAGGATGCATGGCCTCTGTGACAGAAAGTCCTAAAGATAGGATCCCACATCACACAAGGAATGAACCTGAAGAGAGTGAAGACAAAACCTATGATCTAGGGAAGGGAAGTTTCCCAAATAAACTACTGGCCAAGGTGCAGAACGGCTACCTTGAGGACCTGCCGGAGGACAGAGCAAGTTGCATGCCAGCTGCCTGATGGAATCAAGAAGGACGCGCCGATTAAATTAGTGGCAATCTTCAGTATGAGCAGAATAACCTCCTGGGGCCTGAGCTCTATGTACAGCAAAGCAGTAGTGTCCACCTTCCAGGTCCCAGCTGATGTCCATCAGGTAGCTTTGTGACAGTTGGAAAGGTCACCTTCAAACTCCTTCAGACAAGCAAAGGGTGACAGGGTGCCAAGAGATATTTATTTGTGTGTGTGTGTGTGTGTGTGTGTGTGTGTGTGTGTGTGTCCTCCTCCTCAATCATGCTCAGCTCATATTAGAGACACAGGATCTCTAATGTTTTCTCAATTAGGCTGGCTAGCCACAAACACCAACAATTCTCCTGTCCTACAAATACCCTGAGGTTACAAGGGCATGCATCCACATGCAGCTTTTGATAAGGCTGCTGAGGATCCAGACTCAAGTCCTCATGCCTGTGCAGCAAGCACTCTTACACACAGAGCTACCTCCCAGCCCCTAAAGATCTTTATGTTATAAAATATTGTGACCCCATATGGCTGCAGAGACATAATTAGCCAGATGATGCACTCTCTGGATTAGAGGAGTTAATAAATGCCTCTTTGGGGCTAGGAAGGCAAATGCACACAGATAATAAAGCACCAAGACATTATAAAATTCCTCAGCATGGATGATTTATCGATGTGTCCATGGTGCATGGAGAAGGCAAGACAAGGCTGCTGTATTTCACCCCTGTGCAGCCTAAGTGGTTTGTCTGTTCAGACTATTTCAACCCATCCTGTGCCAGCCCATGACAAACTGCTTCAGAACAGCAGACCTTAGAGGGCAATGAGATGGGCACAAATGAAGAGGGGCAGAGCTGGGATGCAACATGTGGCTCAAATATCTCACGTCTGGCCAGGGCACTTGAGACAGGGTCTGTTCAAGAGCTCAAAAAATAAGTATTGTCAGCTATAGAGATGGCTCAGCAGTTAAGAGCACTTACTGCTCTTGCATAGAACCTGAGTTAGGTTCCCAGCACTCATATGGCAGCTCATTACCACCTATAACTCAGCTCCTGGGGATATGACACCCTCTAGCCTTTGTAGGTATCTGCACACATATGGTGTACATTAACATATACATACACATAAGTAAAATAATCATAGTCAGTGTCCCAGAAAGAAACTGATCTTGGGGTCTCCAGATCAAACTTCTGTCTTCAGCTCTCTCAGCTAAAGGGTGTTTGTTTTTATTTGTGTCCCCCCCCCCCCAAAGGATTCCTTGACACCAGAGGCAGTACCATAAAGCTGTGCAGCTAAACCCCTGCCAGAGCTCTGTCCACTATCTGCTGGAAATCCATCTGAGAGGGCATGCCCTCTGACCACCTATCTAAAGGACACTATCATTGCACTGATGCAAAGCAGCAATTGCAGTGGCTGGATGCTGGGCAGCAGGAGCTCCTGTTCGTAATCAGGTCCCACATATAACATGGGAATTTACACCACTGCAGAAATGTTCCTGCAGAACAACAACCCCCTGGATGGGTATCCCACAGGCCATTAGCTTCATGTAGCCTCTGTGAGAAACACTAGCCATATCATTTAGAATACACTCACTGCCTAGCAGGAAACAGTAGCCCTGAAAGGGTCTCTGGAGTGATTCAGCAACATGGGCTGGGTCAGGCAACCAAGCACCCAGCCTAGCACAGCAGGACCAACTCACCCTTCCCTAGAGGACAGAGGAGGGAACATCGACTTGGACCCATGGAGACAACTGGGGATAGAGGAACAGCAGAAATGGGACTGGAAGAATGGAAGCCCAGCCCCCATCCATTCAGCTCACTGGTCTCCTGTTGCGCTTCTCTTCCAAGCTTCTCTCCCATCTGTGGACTTGGACAGCATGAGCTCAGGTGAAAGAGGGCAGTCTTCCAGGACACAGGACATGCAAAGCCGGAAACAGTGAATCCCGAGGACAGAGGACACAACACCCAATACATTCTCTCCCCCTTAGAGCATCAAAACACATTTCTATTAGTCTACCCATACATAGTTAATTCTGCTTATCCCTACTCACCCCCAAGTTTACCAATCTTTCTTCCTGGTAACTTTGGGTTACGGTGAAATGTTAACAACAATGTATGACATTGGGGCTGGGGTCTATAGCACAGTGGTAAAGGACTGGCCTAGCATATACAAGGTCCTGGGATCTAAAGGATCAAAAAAAAGAAAAAAAGTATAGGACATAACATACCACCAAGCAGATGAAATTAGCTATAAAACCTGACAGCATGGCCTGATATACTTGTATGTGGTGAAAAGCCCAGAAGGAAATTCTCCCCTCACCATAAATGACTAGGGATGGTTTTTATTCTTTGTGGTTAAAAATTATTTTCCAATAATTGGTGTGACGATGATTCAGGATTTTTTTTTCTACTTTATAATCTGGTGTGTGTGTGTGTGTGTGTGTGTGTGTGTGTGTGTGTGTGTGTGTGTGTGT
>CABHPQ010165860.1:52512-95557 GCA_902168405.1 Peromyscus aztecus | reverse complement strand
AGCAGTGTCCAGTGAGGACCCATTTCTTAGTTTCTAGAAGATGGCCAATTGCAATGACCTTATATCATAGAAAGAGAAGGCTTGACCCTCTTTTACAAAGGCACACATTACACTTAAGAGGGCTTTATCTCTCTGATAAAATCACCCACTTCCCAAAGGGCTCAGGACTTCTTCATATGACAGTTCCAGGTTTTTAGACCACAATAGGACATATATAACCTCCTGGAAATACAAGGCAGCTGTATATTGGCTCCTAGTAGTTTACATACAATCTTTACATAAAATTCTATCTTGAAAGTTGACATATTTTTCTTTGAATCTTACATTTTTTTTTATTCATGGGGAAGGAAAAAGTGATGATGAATCTAAAAGATGATAAATAAATTATTTTCCAGAGAAAGGAAAAAGAAACAACAACGTGTTAAGATTTCTTTTTGTCTCCAATTCAGCCCATTTTTGAGTACTGAACAAAGTGCCAAGAAGAATGCAACGTTTCCAGGTCCCACAAACTCTTGTTCATGTGTTTTCTTTCACCCTCTTCAGCATTTTCCCATTTGTCTTTTGGATCTGGCTTTGAGAGAAACACCGGAAGAAAGGCTGGGCTGTCAGAAGTATATTCAGAGTGACTCAGAAGCAGGCCTGCTTTGTTTCAGGCTATCCACACAGTAGCAGACAGGAAGCAGTACTTCTGCAATTAATCTTTATGATAAACCCATGATACTTTGCAGAACAGAACGATTACTAGTAGTTCCTCGCTCTTTCCCTTCATTCTGGCCAATGATTTTGGCCAATGAGCCAGAAGAACTCTGATTGAAAAACCTACAAGGCACTAGGGTTATTAGCATTTTTCCTCTGTTGGTACCATTGTTTCCTTCAGTTCACTGTGTTTGGATGGAGCCCATTTGATGAAAGTGAGACTACCTTATGTCTCGCAGTAATCACGCACATCTCTGCACCTGCTGCCATTTTAACCATGTCATTGTATGCTGCACTCATGACAAATGGCTGCTTATAGATTTGTGGGCCCTGCTAGAACAAATTGTAGCCAAGCTTAAAACATGGGAAAAGATTGGTTTTTCCCGCAGCAGAAGATGTTGACCTCTGTTTTCAAAAAGGATGATGATGGAGTTGGAGTTCAATGGCTGAATGGCAGGACACTACTTCCCATGATCCTCTAGCAATGACTCATATTTTTCTAGCTCTGAGTGATCTAAGCTTTGTCCTTGTCACAGCAGCCTCTTTGATGATACCTTGATGAAGATATATAAATCCAGAAGACACAAAAAGGAACGGAGCCTATATTTTCTTCCCTTTATGCCAGTCAACAGTTGTTAAAACTAGAAACAGAAATAAACATAAAGAGCTCAATAGTATTATGTCCTTCAGGAAATAAGACTTTATTTTATAGAGTTCACTGGACAGGGGATAAAAATGAGCTCCAAGACATGAGAAGATTGAAAATATGTCCCCTTTCTGCCCTGTCAGGAAAGTAGAAGAGCTGAGCATCTATAACTAAATGTGGTAGTAATGGTTTAGTATGCACATGGCTACAGAGAGAAAACTTGAAGTCCCCCTGTGATATGTGATGACCCCCACAATGAGTTTTGCTGCTTTGGAAAGCTACTGCAATAGTTTTGGTTTATCATCATCTGGGGAAGTAACAAGGCGGAGCCTGTGGCTTCTGACTGCTGATAGGGGAGATGCTATGACAAGCGGATACTCTTCTGTTCCAAGTAGGTGGAGTCCACAAATTGGCCTCAGCTTTCCATTCTGAAGGATCCTTTCCTGGTACCCTGTCTCCCTTCTTGAAATGTGTCTGCCCTATTTCAAAGTTATATCCCCTCTTTAACATTTTCCTGGTGTAAGAACAAAGATGGGGGTAGTAATTACATTGGCATTAACTTTGATCCCAACACACAAGGAAAAAAAAACAAAAGTCCCGAGGGAGGAAAAGATTCATTTTGGCTTAAATTTTTGAGAGCTTCAGCGGTCATAACTGGGAAAGCAAGACGCAGGAACTCACTTGATAGTAGCTGTTGTGTGTGGTAGCGGCCATTCATATAAGAGAGGACCAGGAAGTAATATAGGACTAGAATTAGAGGACAGGGGATAATTTTATGGCCTTCTCCTAGTGACATACTTGCCCAGGTAGACTCTATCTCATAGGGGTTTCACAGCCTCCTGAAGTAGAGCATCCTATAAGTGGTTGAAACAATCAACAGCTGTGTCATGTAAATTCAAACACAAGGTGGGACACTTCCCATCGAGTGATGTGGTATATATAGTCCACGGTTTTATTTATTATGACACAATTAGTACAAAATCACATTTAATAGTTCTCTTTTGCAGTATTAAAATTGTCAGAAAAGTAGATTTTGGACAGGATATAGTCCTATGTCTGTATTGGTTTTGTTTTTGTCCAGGTTTGGTTACTCCACTTTCCACAGTAGGCCTTCCTCCAGTAACAGCTGAATGTTTTCTCATAACCTGGTTTTTCTTGTATTTTTTTAATTTCCTCATAAGACAACCACTAAAATTTTGTTTTTGTTGCTGTTTTTCAGGAAACCATGAGATTTTATGGTTGTTCTAGTAAACTCGCATTTCAACACATCTTCAGGCAACCACAAAAACAAAAGGATAATATTCCAACTAATATTATCCCAGAATACAGATGTCATTTAACGATTCTGCTAAAATCCTTATCTTCTTTTGAACTAAGTAGAGCTATTATTCTGTTTCCATTTATTTGTTGTCTCATTTTTCACTGAAGTGTCTTGGGCAACAAGAACTATGTCTTATACATAATAACACAACTATAATTATGAAACTTTGGGGTTATGCAAAGCAAAATGAGTATAATTACAGTGGATGGTTTCCATTTACATTTTCTTTTCAATTTACTTTTTATAATTAAACTAAATTCACAGAAGGAATTCTTGAGAGGTCAAACACACACCTTACAACACATCCTAAATCAGCTTCCATGGAGAGCATTCACTCAAGTGATGACATCAATCAATTTATTATGGATCAATTTGCAGCCAAGCATTCTCCTAAATCTGTCTAATGTTTTTGTAAGTTACTTGAAAGGACTCAGTAAAAATTTATTAGTGTAGCTTGAAATAGTTTGCGTCCCCCTCTCCATTCTCTGGCTCAACAAAGGGAATACTGTTTGCCCTCTGAACATATAGATTTTATAGTTTAACATAGAAATGCATACGCTTGCCAAGAATCACAGCTTTAATGAGCTCTTATTAAAACCATTGCCTTGTTTGAGATTTTTCTTAAATGTATTTCATCTTCACAGACTGAGTCTATTTAAATTTGTCCCATTATTGTATCAAAGCTTAACTGAAGTAGTGATTTAGACATATACTGTGTATCACACTGCATTTTCCCAAAGGATTTAAAACTAAGTGTTTCAATTACTTAGTATTTAACTTGAACGTATACAAAACATTATCTTTTAAAGAAACATTTAAACATCGAAAGATTTGGAAATACTGTTGAGTTTATGCCTGGTCTTATTGTATCTTGTTGCGCCCTGCTCTGTTGATGTCCTGGGAAACTTGCTCATTTCTGGAGGGAGGTGGTAGATTTGGGGGAGTAAGGGGTTAGGGTGGGATGAGTGGAGGAAGGGGAAGCTGAGGTCGGGATGTATTGTATGAGTGAAGAATAAATTTAAAATGATTACGAAGGAAACTCATGCAAATTTTAAAAGCTTTAAGTTGGTGGGGGAAACAAGCAGCAAAATGGGTATATTTTCACATTATACTAGAAACTTAGGATGTTGGAGTTCATAGGAAAACTTAATAATAAAATTCATGTTGTGACTGAGGGAAAGCAGACTTATATTGTTTGCATTTCTCTATAAAACAAAAGATATATTTTCCCACTAAGCCCAAATTGTCATTAACATATTTTTTCCTTAATGAACTCTGATGTAAATATAGCAATTTTGCTTATTGATAATATTTTCATAGACTGTCCCCTTTCTAGAACAGTTTGTATGTAAGAAAAGTGGGGTCTTTTATATTTGTATTACTTTCTAATTAGTCTGGTAACATTTATTTTCTCTTGCAATAGTCAGCATTCAACTAAATTGCCTGTATTCTATCAAAATCACAAAAAAAGAGAACAGTAAACCTCCAAAAGAAAAAAAAAATATTAGAAAACCAAATGACCAGTCTTCCAGATGGCATTCCCCAGACTTGCTGCATGTTATCTACCATACAGCTTGTTTCTTTGCATGTTGAATAAGAAGCTTAAAGGTTTCACTTTGCTCGGGGCTTTGGAGAACTCAGTGACTTCTCTAATCAAGGTCTTTTATTTCTCAAATTTCTTGATGAAAATAAAGAATCAATATGGAGATTTTCTCATTTTTATGTCACAAAATTTTTCAGTAAATCATTGAAAAATAACAGGTAATGCATGATAAAGAAATAAGGCATATCTGGGACTCGTTAAGATTCTTGCAGGTGTTTGGAATGGCTGATCTATTTAGCTTTTGCAACACTGAGAAATCATTAGCTACAGACTTAGGAAGGGATGTGAATTTTAAAGGTCTGTGCATCAATGCCAAAGCCTTATTTTTGTATGAAATAAATGCTAAAGAAAAAAACAAATTTGACATTATTTGTTCCCTGTTGTTAAATGGGAAGAAGGGGCTGGGAGTGTAGTTCATGGGCTTGTCATGTAAGAGATCCTAGTATTACTTCTGGAACCAATATATGAGGATGGATGGATAGATAGATAGATAGATAGATAGATGATAGATAGAAAGAAAGAAAGAAAGAAAGATAGGTAGGTAGATAAGATGGAGAGGTAGATATATAACGTCTAAATCGTGTTTTGAATTGTTTCAACTCATAAAGCTAATCATAATTTCCTGCATGATGTTCCACAAGTTACAAAATAGCAAACTATCCTAAAAATATCATTTATTTCCATTTAAAGTAAAACAGGACTAATACTGAGTTGAGTGTCTTCCAGACACAAGTGGATTGATGTACAAAGACAATGGCAGCACCCACAATACTTGACCAAGTTCAAGCTAAACTGTGTACCAGCAGTGAGATATGGAAAGGGACCTGGGGTCCCACCCCTAACCAAGAAGCTATTTGCAATTGACACACACTGACCAAGGGAAAATTAACTTATTCCAAGGCAGCTTCAATGGGTATATCGGCCACACTCCAGTGCAGGCCTCATTCCCAGAAGTGGTTGATCAGTACAAAATGAACTCCATATTGTGTGTATGTGTGTGTGTACATATATATGTATACTTTTTTAATTATGTATTTTGTTGTTGTTTTGTTATTATTATTGGTTGCTTGTTTGTACATGAGATTTTTGGTTTGTGCTTTATTTAAAGGATAGAAAGGGAAAAAAACAAAGTTGAGTGGTAGGGTGGCAGGGAGCATCCTGGAGGAGTTGGGTATTAAAATATATTGTATGAAAAAAATTAAAAAATAATTAATCAGAAATCAATACCAATATTAGCACAGCTCAAAATAATTTCTATCAGCATCAAAGCAATTATAGACTCAGAAGAACACTTTGAAAATGAAAATTATTTACAATTGTTACCAAATATTTGCTAAGTGACTAACATTATAGTCAATGATTTTGTTTAAGAAAATGTTGGTAAAAATATACTTAGAAATCTATATAACAAGGTCACATAACCAATAGAATAATCTAATATCTAATAGTTGAACAATCAATATATCACATTACAAACTATTCTTGTGTTATATAAAATTATTTTACCAAACGTATTTTATAAATGTGTTATGCGTAAGCCATACGAGGTTATGTCACACAAAAATAACATTTTAATATCTTTAACACTGCTTTCTATGCACTTTGCACAAGGAGATTCATGCTTTTGTTTAGTATTGAGCACCGCATCTTATGTGCTCATCTTGAATGATGTCTTATATATCCAATTTCCTGATCAACTGTAAGCAGTTAAAAGGGAAAAGTGATGGTTGAGTTTGGAGGTCAACTGAAATAGATCTGGATTCAACTTGGAGATGAGTTGCTAGTCATGACTCTATAAAGGTTTTCTATTTTATTTTCTATTATGTGTGTGTGTGTGTGAGTGTGTGTGTGTGTGTGTGTGTGTGTGTGTGTGTGTGTGTGTGTATGTGTGTGTGTGTATGTGTGTGTGCATGTACCATGGTAACATATGAGGGTCAGAGAACTACTTGCTTAAGTTCATTTTCTCCTTCCACCACGTGGGCTCAAGGCATCAAATCAAACTCAGGCAGTCAGGCTAGGCAGCAAGTGCCTTTACTCATTGAGTTGTCTCATAGGCTCAAGTGAATTTCTTGATTGAATTATGTTCAGGAGGAAAGTTCATCCTAAATGGCGGTGGCATCTTCTGGTGGTAGTCCAGATAAAAGGAAGTCTGAGGGATTAGAACCTTCATTTTCACCTGGTGCACTTCATGCTGCCTTCTTGTCTTGCTGGCAAGGTCATCTACCCTGTCCTTGTCCTGCTCTTCAGTTCATCTTCCCTGTTTATACTGCTGCCACAGCATCAAAACCCAGCTTCTGCAGCCTTCCAATATCAAGTAAAGAAAAGAGGCTCCCTAGGAATCCTCCAGCCTTCACCAGTACACTGGCACTGTTGAGGCATCCAATTTTGTGGACAGACCAGCTACTGGATTCTCAGACTCTCTAGTATAAAGACAGATACTGCTGAAATACCTAGATCTAAGCCAAGCTGATAAATCTCCTTTTAATGTACATTCTCAGCATGATATCTATTCCTCTGGAGTACTGACTGACACAGGCTTCTGCCTCTCTTACTATTTAGATGATACAGCTGTGGATTTGCTTTATCTAATCCTTCTCTTGCTTTTCCCATGTTTCTTGTCCTACCCTGTCTTTCTCCTTACTCATATTTTCCTGAAAAATACAGAATGCTTTTTTAGGACAAAAGTCTCAGTGTAAATAGAGGCTTTTTTTTCTGTCCTGCCCTGTACTGAGGCCACTTGTAATTAATCATTCAGAGGCTTAATATTACTTATAAATGCTTGGCCTATTGCTCAGGCTTATTACTAACTAACTCTTACAACTGAAATTAACCCATTTCTATTAATCTCTGTATTGCCATGTGGCTATAGCATTACCAGTCTGCTGGCATCTTGCTCCTTGGGTGGCTGGATGGTGTCTCTCTTGACTTCGCCCTTCTTTTTTCCTGTATTCAGTTTGGCTTTCCCATCTAGCCATATTCTTCCCTGCCATAGGCAAAGCAGCTTTATTCATCAACCAATAAAAGCAAGGCATATTCATGGTGTACAGGACATCCCACATCACCTCAGTTTGAGATCTTATGGTTTTGTAGATCACCAAATATTTTTCTGCTCCATATGCCTGCCACAAACCATATACTTAATGGGACTTTCTTTTTCCCTCAATGAGAATTTCCCATTCACATTATTTTGGCCATTTTTTTATATAGCTGGAGAATGAGCAAAAGACACAAATTGTTATAGAATTCCAAAACAAACTGTGCACTTCTTAAAGCACCACCTGGGGCTCTTAATATATGAAGCAGGAAAATGAAATATGCAAATGATGATACTCATTTGCATAGAGCTGATTCCACTAATAGTTTTCTTGGGCTTCCTAATGTTTTCATTATTTTCTCTGTATATACTTATCAATTATTTTTTTTTCCTTGTCAGAAGGAACCTCCTGGTTTTTTAGTGTCCATGTTAAGTGTTGCCTGGGGATATCACAATTCCGAATGCTTGGTTTAGATAAGAGTTCCCTTGGACAAGACTACAATTCTTAATGGAAAATAAACCAGTCTTACTGAAAAAAAGCAACTAGTAATGACCCCACAGCATAGTGAGCAGCAGACAAGCAGACTTCTTTACTTTAATGAGACGCTTGATTGCCATATGTAGAGCACAAAAGTGAAGCAGAAACAATGGCACATCATGGATGCCATGCTGCAGCTTTTTCCCTCTGGGCTTGGACAGAGCCAAGATTGGTTTGCCACTTCTGAAACTGATGCCTGCTGTTAATTGCCACTAATATTGAAAGCTCTACTTTCTAGGTGTACTGCATGGATTTCCGTTCAACATTTTGAGCTGATACATCTTAAAACGTTGAGCTAGAAATCCCCTGATGGATTCTTCAAATGGATTTCTGTTCTCTTGTTTATGAACCCTTAGATCCATAAAAAGAAAAGAAACATGAGTGACATCCACAACAGCAAGTGCTGAGGCAGGACCACTTATTCTCAGTCTTGTGTAGATTGAAAGGAGCTGTTTGCATGGATTCTTCATTTTCATCTAGAGCACACTTCGGAAGTTGTCTTCCTATTTAATTTCATTTATCCATATAAAAATCTCCCTAGAAATTACCTCATTATCAAATAGTTTTGAACATATTTAGGCTCACAAAAAGTGGTTTTATGGGAAAAATAGTACATAGTTGTAAAGTCTGTTTTGTTTCCATTTTCTAACAATTTTACTTTTTTTTTTTTTTTTTTTTACAAACTTTTTTAGTAGTCACTGTTGAGGTGGATGGACAAATGTGTCTCATTCATATGTAATTACCATAGAAAGGTCAGGTCAAAGGAGCATATCCTAAAGCAACTCTGTCTTCATGAAAAATAACTAGTTTCACCAATCACAACATTTTAGATACCATTTTCTTTCTCTTGTGGATAGATCGTGTCTTCCAAACTCCATGTCTTGAATAACAATTATCTGGGAATGGTGGCAAGTATTCGCCATCAGAAGACTGCAGCTGTAGGGTTGCTTCAAGTGAGATAATAGTGTGGGCTCTGCAGTAAGTTCAAGATGAGCCAAAACTACTTCCTAGGATGCCGCCTCCTTTGCAAACCCCACCCCCCAAACAGACATACTAGCTCTCAGGAAGCAGATCTTTGGCTCGTCATGAGGGTAATCAAGAATTGGGTTAGACCCTGAGTTTGACCTTAGCATTGCTAAGTGAGCAAGATTAGTATCCTTAGAAGAAAAGGCAGGACTAGGGATGATTCTCAGTGTCCGAGTGCTTGGCTAGTGAATGTGAGACGCTGGATCCAGTCCCTAGGTCTGATGAAAGGAAGAGACCAGAGGTACTCTTCTTTCTGATTCTGACCATGTGGATGCACAAGGAAGCTTCCTGCAAATCTGGAATTGGTCCTCAGCAGAATCTGGATCTCCTGGTACCTTTTCCTTAAACTTCCCTTCATTCAGAACTGTTACAGTCACACGTCTTCCTTCTCTTTGTGTCATTCTGTTGATGATACTGTCATCATCATTTTCAGAGTTCCCAAATAGGTATCCTTCCTATAAGCACAAATATACACAGAAACAAAAGAACAACCCCTGGGGTCATTCTTTTCATTTTTAAGCTTGCGTTCACCTGAGTACTAAGGGTGGGATCATTTCGTAGTCTTGTATTAAAGATTATATGCATTTCTCTGCAGGGAAAAGACATCATTCATATATTTCAAAGCAACTATTTACTTGGCATGTCTAAGTGCTGGAAAGAGAGGACTGAATGAAATACTCATCATCCCACTTCTCATAGAATTTACAGCCGTTAGGAGAGGAAATGAATAAATAAACACAAAGTTATAACCCATAATGAATGTTTTGAAAGTAGGGAAAAAGGAAACACATTCATGGACCTTCAAAGAGATATTTTAAAGGTAAGATAAGGGGAAGTTTCCCTGACCAAAAATGTCACAGATGTGTAGAATGGTTTTTTATTCCATTTTCAGGTGGGCATTGGTAAAGTACCATGCATACAAGTGCATGATATATTCAGCGTGTTTCTATGCTCTTGTCTTCCACCATCCCATTTCCATATGAACTGCTTATTCCTTCCTGTTTTTCTTCCTCTAACCTGTGTACTTCTTAGCTTGTTTCATTACCAATGGAGGATGTTGACTAAAATATGTTTAATGCAATCAGAATTTTTCCCTTTTTAGAATATTAGCACAGTAATTTCAGTGCATTTAAATGCATGTCAAAGACAGCACAACATTGCTCACACACAGCTCAGTAACTGCCTTCTGTCTCCAGCAACCCTGAAAAGAGACATACACATATACATCTGCCATATGTAAATATATATGTATATATGTCTCTCATGTGTATAAGACAATGTACATCACATACTTGACATCATATATACATATATATATATATATATATATATAATAAAGTAAAATAAGAACTCAAGTAACTAAACAACAGCAATTTTTACCAACAGATGTTTCATTGCAGACTCTTCAAACACATGAACACTTAAGTAGTAGATATAGGTAGTAGTTATCCAGAAGAAAACATAAACTGTTAGTGGAAGCCAATATACTAAGTAGAAGCTATTCTTTTCCCTGTGCTAGTCAACCATATACGTATTTGCGCAGAGGAATCTCTATTGGCATTTTAATTCTACAAGATTATATGTAACCTTTCCATGACTAACATGTGGCAAATTGAGTAGGCACTTAGCTGGGAGATGTATATCATCCTGGTACATTCAGGTAGTATAGATTTTCTTCATGCAAAATGACTTTATGCTTCAGATCTGTATGAATACACATATACCAGCATACTTTGTTATCAACTCTGAACACAAAATACTTTGGTATAAATTATCCACTTGAGCTAGTATTTTTTTTTTTTTTACAAAAGTATGTTAAGAACGCAATGGGATTGCAATCTAGGTTTTGTACTATTTTTTTTTTTAAATCAGAAGGGGCATTGATCCTTAGAAGGTTGGCTTGTTCATGCAGTTGTCTAATATGCCAGGGAATGAGTTAGAGCAATTTCCACAATGCTTCTGAGAAGAAGATATTTACTGGGCATCTACAATGCACTCATATTACTTTCCTGAGTTAATCTGTCATAAAAGAGGTTATCATGGGCTGCAAATAGTTTGATAATTAAACCTGCTTTTTGTTGAATCATTCTTAATTTTTTATGGTACTACCCTTTAAAGAGATACTGTATACAAAATTTACAGTAAAGGCAGCCTCATGTCTCTGACACTAAATGGCAGATCCTATTTTTTCTGCCCTTTAATGAACACTGGAAAGTAACTGGATGCTACATCCACAGAGTGTCTGGCATATTTTTACAACCAGGGAGACTGTGACTTCCTCCTTAATGATCATCTTCAACACAGGTGACATGACAAAGCATAGCTCTCTTTAGCCTCTCCCTTCACCAGATTCCTAACCCATAAATCAGCCTAGGCAGTTTCATGGGAAGAAGCACATTCTGAAGGAAGGTCAAGGTTTCAGATTTTAGAGCAGGAAGGCTTATCATGCCTCGCCCGTCCCTTTGTCCTCCCACCTTATTAACTTATTTTTTTTTTTAACATGGAGTGGCAGTAATTAGCCTTGATCTGGACCTCCACCAAGGTTTGCTATCACATTTCTTTCTTGTTTATGTTTGAGTTACTCAGCAGTTATCTGTGTGCTCTTTGGTTGTATAAGACCTATATTTTTAGACTCCCTCTGTACAAAGTATGTAATCTTAGCTGACTGGGCTCTGGATTCTATCAGTGCATTTTGCTATTTCAATTCTCACAGCAATGAGTGAGAGTAGTAATTCATCATTAATGGTCTCCTGTTCCTATTTCAGAGGGGGGAAACTTTTGTTTAAAGAGATTCATTGACTGAAGTGGAATATATAGTGCCTAATTAACTTAAATTCAGTGAAACAAAAGTTTGATCTATAAATAAAACTCTTGTAAGATGATTATAAAGTTGCTTCTGATATAATAATTTCCTGTTCTATATTTTCTGAAGTTTCATTTGAGTCGTTAACTGGAGAATCACTCATTGGAACACAGGGCAATTAGCTGTTATTGATTGAGAATTATAAGAACATGGAGAAAGTTAATTGTGTACTGATTATCATGTGTTGATAGAGTTGACAAGCTTGCAAATGATTCTATCCACCAAATGGAACTGATGCTTTCTGAACAACCTGTGTTGTTTGATGAATATTCTTGGGCATTTGTGCTTGGATATCTCTTTTAATTATTTCAAGTGTTCTAAGAGAAAGGAAAATCAAATATCATTTCCTTATGTATTTATATTATTTCTAAACGTGAATGTTTCTTATGTCACGCGAACTAAAATGTTCACACATATGATTGAAGGATGGGAGCTAATCTAGCCTGAACTCTTATTATCCATGGGCTTTTAGGTATCATTTAGTCACTTACTTTCAATAACAGAGAGAAAAGTAAAAGCAGATAGATTAACTTGCTTAAGATCACAAAGATAATATAAGAAAAACTGTTTACTAAAGTAATTCTACTCTGATTCATTGGCTGATGACTGAACATATTTACGGGACACAAATGTCTAAGGTGAGGCTTTGCCATTGCCTCTGGCTTTTTCATTGCACCGCATGTGTGTGTTTGGAAAAGAGTCTTCCATCCTGTGTTCCATAGCTTTCTACTAAGTCTTTGGCATAAGTTTTTGTCTTAATTTTCAGATAAGCTGTGTGGCAAATGCTATTCTTTTGAAATTTTGCAACTAATAACACACATTTGAAGCACTGCAAATATATGAAACTTATAACTAAGGTGTCCATCCATGGGTTGGAAAAGAGGTTGTGTAGAAGTGTTATTTTCAAACTTTATTTAAAAACAACACTTTATGTAAACAATAGCTGTCACCAGTTGGCCTCATTTTATGTCTTTTTGATTGCTTCTTCAATCCTATTCCATTCGAAGGCTTACCTGGTTCAATTCCAACCCACATATATGAAGGAAGGAGTTTCTAATTACTGTGAATACAAGGTAGCACTGGGTCCACAGAAATGTGAATACATAGTTACTACACAAAAAGAAAATAATTAGATCAGATCAATAAGAGTTATGTTTAGCAGCAGACGTACTCCTACTTGTTGATCGTTATGTCTATTTCCTTTAAAAAGGACCTTGCCTGTCTATGCATTAGTTACTTTTCTATTGCTGTGATAGGACACCATGATCAGGGCAACTTATAAAAATAACCCCTTATTTGGGATTATGATTTCAGAGGGTTCGAGTCCATGATGGCAGAGCAAAGGCAGTGTGGCAGAAACAGCTGAGAGCTTACATCTTTATCCTCAAGCACAAGGCAGAGACAGAGAGAACACTGAGAATGGCATAAATCTTTAGAAACCTCAAAGCCTGCACCTAGAGAATAATCTCCCCTAACATGGATAAATTCCAGTCCTTCCCAAACCCTTCTATAACTGGGAACCAAGCCTACAGGGTTTAATCTCATTCAAAAAATCACAAGCCACCACTACGTTTTTCATTATGAATATAAAATCACCAAGAGATATCATCCTTTTTAATTAAAATATATATATATATATATAGTTGACTTGATGCTAAATTAATGTATTTTTTTAATCTTAGTAGTATAGCTGGTACACTGCAGAATGTTTCCAAATACCAACAAAGACATTATTTGATCCATGTTCTTTTCCTTGGGATCAAGTTAGTAAAAAATTCTTTAAGGTATTCAGTAGAATACCTTGTAGTGGGTAGCCATTCCAGCTTTGATCTGGAAGTTCCAACCCCCATTGAGGCTTCGGTAACTGTCACGCCTACAAGGCGGGCCAAGAGAGGACCCTGAAGACCCGAGATCTGGATGGGCCAGCTCTCTTGGTTCCTGGACTCTGGACGCTAGAGGTAGACTGAGCAGAGTTCTCCAGAGAACATTGCCAGACTGTGCTACACCTTTCCCAGACCTTGTAACCTATCCCTTCACTTGTAAGTTACCCCACAAAATAAACCTCCCTTTTAACTATGTGGAGTTGCCTTAATATTTTAACCAATAGTAGATAACACATTTGGAAAAAATTATAAAGATATTGTTCCTTCAATATCTCTTTTAAAAATAATTACATAATTTGTGTGACACATATTCATTGACTGTGGATATTTGCAGAATGACAATAAGGGGTTTCTAACAGTGCCTCTTCTCTTAGTAAATTAAAATGAATCTTTAAGTTTTTTTTTCATTTCACAAGTATATAAAAACAAACATTTAAAAGCAGCTGTTTTCTTATCTAAGTTCAACAGACTCATCTATAGTCACCAAGGATGTATCATTTTCTTTGCACACAAGGATTCCCTTTGGCAGTAATGAGCTCAGAAATAACAAACATGCTTAGATTAATGTCCCAATTAAGCCACTTTGAGTGGGATATTACAGTAAGGCATTTCTGAAGACCAGTAAGTATGTCTACTTCACAAGACAGTTATGTCATTAGAGGAAGACATTTCTCCTCCAGATCAACAAAAATTGTATTTATTTGTGAGATAAAATTTACCCCATTATTTCATTAGTAATTCAGAATTATGAAACCAAAATTTTGAGTAAGAAAACCTAAGTATAAAAAAATTTCCCAAAGATGCTGAGATAAAATAACTCTTAAACATTCATTCCCTAAAGATTACTGAAGAAGAAAGGACACTGAAATGAGATAAATTAATGTGGGTTTCCCCCCCATTGTTTTTTATACATTCATTTCTGTCTCTCATTTTAGGAGAATCTTCTCACTATAAGTATTCATGTGTATCTGTTCACATCAGTGTGTGCCTGTTTTAATATTTGTTTAGATAATACACTACAGAAGGGGCTCTTCCTGAAAGGTTTTGTAGCCTTCCATTCAATTTTTAAAAATGAAATAGTTACATTAGAAATTTTCTTAGATATTAACACTATCTTAGCTTTTATAAGATGGTATGCACAAATCAATGATCTTGATATTGCATAAAAAAAAGCCTTCATTTCAATGTTTACTACTTTGGGAGCTTTAATTCCCTTCCAGTTTCCTGGTAAGCAGGCTCTTCACACTCACATATGCATGAAACAGAATAGAATAAAAAGCTATACATACAACTTCAACATTATTTGTGATTTCTCTGATCTCTTTCCCCAAACTTAATCTTGACACTTGAAGAGCAACAGTCCTTAAAGGATTATCTAAATAAATTGCTTAATACTGCTTCCAGTATAAGTGACAGGAGGAAAGACAGCACGGAGCTCTTTTGACAAACATGAGCATGCTGTGGTTTTGAATATTATTCTATTTGGACACTTCATCAAACCAATCTTCTAGTTTTTTCTATGTGACGCTGCCACTCCAATGAGTCATACAGCGGCTTGTCTGCTCAGAATGCTGCTCTGTAAGCAAGCTGAATTTTTCTATTTTAGACAAGACTGAAAGTTGAAAGAGTATCAGAATGTTTGAGATTCTAGGCGGGAGTGACAGATTAAATTTCCAGTCCTGATTAGTTTTCATAAACATTATACCTTATTTAAAGTCAGAAAAGCAAAGAAATACATGGATGGTTTTCATTGTGTTTAGTCTTCACATGTTTTCTTTGACTTTAGACTTAAGCATTACATGGTATTAAAAGACAGAGGCCACAGGCCAATTTGGGGATGGTTCTTTTCTTTTCTCATTTAATTAATGTTCATGTTATACATACATATAGGTATTAAATTATATACAAATTATGTAAAACTTTGTTCTTCACACTACCTTCAGTACTGAATTGACTCTTTTTAAGCTTTTTTTTTTTTTTATTCTCTGAGAGTTTCTTGCATGTAGTAGTATATTTTGATTGAATCCATTGTCCTTTCTCTGCTTTCCAATTCCTCCCCCATTGTCCCTAACACTTTTGCCTCTCAGGTTTCTTTTTTAAAATCACATTTTAATAAATTTCATTTTTAAAAATTACGTATGTGTGTCTTCCTGTGGTATGTGAATGGGAGTGTAGGCACCCTCAGAGGCTAGAGGTGTCAGATGCCCGAGAGCTGGAGTTACAGACAGTTGTGAGCCTTCTGAAGTCGGTCTTGGGAACCAAAGTTGGGTGCTCTGGAAAGCAAGTGCTCTTAACTGCTGAGTCATCTGTCTGGCTTCCACATCTCCAGACTCTTGATGACACTTTTTTCAAACTCACTGAGACCACTTAATGCTCTATGTATTTGCATGAGTATAAAACCATTTATGTAATGGAGGATGACTAGACTACCAGGGCCTGCAGTCACTGAAGAAAACCTTCCCCAGAAGCCTTCCATGATGAATAGCTCCTCAGCTAGTATGGAGCTCATGAGCCCCTCCCACAACTCGTCTGGGAGTTTACCTGGTTTGCTTTAGTACAAGTCTGCACATACAATCACAGCTACCATGTCTTTGTGTGTGCAAAGGCACTGCCATGTCCAGAAAACAATATTTTGCTGCAGCCACCAACTAGGTTTGGCTCTTATAATCCTTCCCCCTTCTCTTCTACAATGATCTCTAGGCCTTGAGGGGAGGGGGGGGTTGATGTAGATGTCCCATTTCAGAGCTGAGCCTGCTACCAGTCTCTTATTCTATGCATGTTGATCAGATGTGGGACTCTGTATTAATTGTCATCTACTGAAAAAAGAAACGTCTCTAATTAGAGCTGAAAGATGTACTACTCTTTAAAACTTAATAAGAAAATGATACTAAGCATTGAAGAAATGATCTATGTTGAATAACTCAATTTGGGAGATATGAGTATCAGAGTTTTACTGTTCTGATACAGACCAGTATTTCCATGAGATAAAATTACATTTAAAAATGAATTCCTTAAGGAGTACTAAAGGCCATATTCTGCTAACTCTGAGTTCATCAATGAAAGAATATGCAGAAGCTATATAAGAAGCATGCAGGGCAGGCATCATTAGCAATTCAATTTCTAACAAGAACAGCAGCACACAACACGGCAGAATGTTCCATATGAGTTATAATCTTGACTAGTAGGATTATTATGAAGGAAAGAATAACAAAGGTAATATTTATAAATTAGGTTATCCTTACTGATGAAGAGGATAGTTATAGGCATTATAGAAATGGTCTGAAAATATGAATTTTATTAGACTCTTCTTCTAGTTTGTTATCGGTCATTCTGTGATTTAAGTGTGAGTTAGTGCCTTATTATTTGTACTTAAATCAATACCATTTTAAAAAGCTATCAGATACTTGACAATGTATGTATTAAAACCACTACATTTTCAAGTGCCTGACCATTACTCTACTTACTTTTGTATGAGTTTCCTCTTTTCCCATCTCCTCTCTTATTCTGTTCCTTTCTTCTTCCTTCCATTTCCTTAAACTCTCCCTTCTCCTACCCCTCCCCTCCCATTCCCTTCCTTTCCACTATTATCTTCTACCCTCCCATTCCTTACTGTCCAATCCTCTCTTCTTTTCTTCTCTTCTCTTCTTTTTCTTGGCACTAGTGTTGGCACCAAAGCACTGGTGGATTTTAGGCAAGCATTCTACTTCCATATATCACTCTCTTTTTCAGAGCTGAGGACCCAACCCAGGGCCTTGTGCTTGCTAGGCAAGCGCTCTACCACTGAGCTAAATCTCCAACCCCCGTATATCACTCTCAACCTTTCCACCTCACTCTGACAATTTCCACTCCTTAGTTGGTGTGGCTCTAATATATTCCTGCCTTTGTTTCTTCTTCTAGCTAACCCCTCATCAGCCAAATTATAACTCCTCTTCTTGGCCTGTGTAAGGTGTGTGATAGCTACTAAGCAACATGAGAAAATCTCAACCCAGCCCATCAGTTGTCCTTCACATGGGTGAGATAAAACACAGATCTCAAGTCTCCTTTTGCATTTATTTTACTCAAATCTATGCAATGTTTAAGTGACACTCTGAACTTTCAGTCCCCTCCCAATGATGAATATGTTTTTTTAAAAGGCAACCAATTTTCAGGTAACTTACATGTCATCCAGTGACATCATTAATCAGTTTCAAAAAGCACCCTGGTAGCACTCTCAAAGATCTGTGTCCTTGAGGAAAAGAGAAAAGAGAGATAGAAGAATACCTTTCCTAGATTTAGTCACAGGTAAAATAAATGTGTGTCAGAAATAAAAGAAGCAATGGGAAGATGAACAGAAAAACCACACAGACACTCAACAATGAGCAAATATTGTGCCAAGGCTGATGATAGGAAACCATGCGGAACCATGCCTGCATGTCATGGAGTAAATGCAGCTAGATTAGGCGGGGGAAGGATTCAGGTCAAATTCAGATGCATCTTAGGAATAAACAGACTGTGGGACATAGTTTTCTAAGCCCCAGAATCCCTAATTCAAATCAGAGAACTAAAACAATAGGCAGACGTAGTAGGGATGTATGGAACTACTCAGCACACAAGGTTCTGTTCAAAACACCAACTGCAAAGATGCAATGGACTATTTCACAGATGTTTTCCACCACAGAGATGTTAAACCCTAGCAAATTGTTAGGAGTGCAAAATGCCTCAAGTGTCTTGATTCAATAGGCTTGCAGGCTTAGCATAAATCTAATTGGTAAATTTAGAAACATTACTAGTAGAATGTATATTAAAACAAAATTGCAAGAACAGTGTTTTCCATAACCAGCACATGTTGCTGTAGTCTGTGTGATGAGCAATTACTATTTTCCATTATTGAATATGTTTTTCCCTTCACAGAAATATGCACACATCCTGGAGGGCAAAACAAACACTACCTTTTGATTTTCAGCATATTCTTTTTAAAGTGAATCAGTTTATTAAAAGTAAAATATAGTGGAATAAAAAGTACACAGTTCTCTATATAAATTACTAGGTATTTGAGAAAAGAAACATAAATTTTGTAAGATTCTATCCAAAAATAAATTTTGTATTTTTATCAAGAGACCATGTAATATTAGGATGTTTATAATACTTTTATTTCTTAGTAATCTATACATGCATATTTTCTTTTATTTGTTTTATTAAATTTGTTCTTGAAAATGTAATACATATGCATATAAATACGCAGTGTATTGTAATTATTGCTACTTCTGATCCTTTCTGCATCTTCCCACAACCCACAATCTTTTTTACTTCCCACTCCTTCAAGTCCTTTGCCCCAGTTTGTCTTTTTTGTTTTGCTTTGTGACTTGCTGTGTTTAACCAGGACCATTTGTATGACCATAGGTTTGAAGCTCTCTATTGGAGCCCACAGGGCTCATCAGTAGATATACAACTGAAGAAAGTATTTGCTCATCTCCCATAATCCTTCAGCAGCCAGCAGTTAACCAGGCAACAGTACAGTCTCTCATAAATGCCTCCCACACCAGTGATTGACTGTGGGTAGATGCAGTTTTATGCATGTCCATTGTAGGGCACTGCAGTTGATCTGAGCTCATGATTGTATTGTCTGTCATGCCCAGATGATTAGCCTTAAGTTTTTATGGATTGTTTTTATGGTAGAAGAGACAGTTATGAATGGATTTTCAAAGAAAAAAATTGAATTAATAAAAGAGTAAAAAACAAAACAAAATAAGATAAGAATTTACATGAGGAAACTTAATATAGTATTCATACCAATACATTATAATATTAATGCATTTAAACAACAATGAATTAATTTTATTGATCATCCTATAGAATCTTAACAATATGATAGTGAAATTGCACTTCTTCCTTTCTTCCTTTCTTCCTCACTCTGTCCCTCCCTTTCATCCCCAAAGGACAAGCATTTCTCTCTATTAAGCTAAGGGAATACAGTTGGCATAAGTATGTAGGTAAACCCTTAGATTTTTTTCAGTTTTAAAGGAAGTATCTAAAGAAGAAAAAGAAAGCACGTATAGAAAACCCAATTTGAGTCCAAGAGCTGAGATCTGAAAATGATTTTTTTGTGTGCCTATTGTATACCAGAATGTTCCTTGTTTATCACTGTGAAAACTTGGGACTTCCTGGTTCTTGACAAATAAAAGATGGAAACTACCTATCCTTGGTGTGAGCACATCTAAGAGATTGAATAGAAATTTGAGAGGAAAAGAAAAGGCAGCCTCTTGTAATCTGTTAGCCAATATTAGGGTGCTATGGAAGATGGAGAGTGCTTATCCACCCTCATCTAAAATGCCTGAAGGGTACTCTAGAACCACATCTGAATTTTATTGAACTATAGGACAAGGAAATGTATTCAACTGACAGACAAGAGCTGATGCTATAAGACAACTGGCTATAGGTATATTCAGAGTCAGCAATGAGACAGCTAAAAATTCTAGAATAGAGACAAACAAACAATTCTAAAATAGAGACCAAATAGAGATAAGCATCTCAATATTGAAGGTGGTGGGCAGAAGAGAAAGGCTTCTAATTACTGTAATCCAGCCTGACTTCAAATGTATTACAGTTGTTAATAAAAATGTCTAAAAGAAACATCACCTTGAATAAAAGTACAAAATTTTAAATTATAAAATGCTGAAGTCTTCCCAGGCTTACTTTGGGAATATAGCATTATTTGATTATCAGATTTTGTATTTAAAAAATATGTAAGAAATTGATTGAGGAATGTTAAGAAACATGATATAAATTAAGCAACAAATAGTAATAAAAATTCTTTGAAAAAGAGCTAAAATTATACATATGTTAAATTGTTATCAAAATAAATAAAACAAAACATAAAATTAAGAGTAATAGAGTACTGTTTCAAATTAGTTAAGTGTGTAGAACACTAAAATGGTGAACCATGGTTTATATTTTTTTTCTGAAGCAAATATTCATATTTGATTTAATTTCAGTAGGTCTAATCACAGTAACTTCTAAAATTTTATAAATTAAAAGTTATCTTTGTATCAAGAAATATAAAAAACTAACAAATTTTAAAATCCTTAATACTAATACTTCCACTGGATATAAAAAGATTGATAGTTTATATGGTTATAAGGAATAAACGGTTGTCAGCAAGTGTAAAATGTTACAGCTTTTATTTTTATTTTTTAAAAAAGTATGTAATGTAAACAACTTTCTTTATTATGACAAAGAAAGAAGCATGAAGCAGATATAAAGGAACTCAAACAACTAAGAAATTGCTGTAACATTTATGGTACATGCCTAATGGATAACATTATGTAGCTTTTAAAACAGAGTAAACTTAATCTACCTCAAATATTTCCACTACTGTCAACTGAGGAAAGCAGTATGCAAGACGTGTTCCTAATGTTTTCTCACTTTTCTGAAAAAAAAAAAAAAGATTTTTACAAAGAAGATTTATGAGTAGGTAAAAACAAGAAAGGAAGCTGTGATAGTTTGAATAGCAATGACCCCCACAGGTTCATCTATCTAAATGCTTAGGGAGTGCGCTATTTGAAAGGATTAAGAGGCGTGGTCTTATTGGGGGAAGTCTGTCATTGGCTGTGAGCTTTGAGGTTTTCAAGAACCAAGCCAGGCCCAGAGTCTCCCTGCTGCCTGCTGTTCCAGCGGTGGAACTCTCAGCTACTTCTCCAGTACCACACCTGCCTGTGTGCTGTCTGCCATGCTACCCACCATGAAAATGGACCAAACCTCTGAAACTGTAAGCGAGCCCCAGTTTAATGATTTCCTTTGTAAGAGTTGCCTTGTCATGGTGTCTCTGCGCAGCAATAGAATGTTAGCTAAGACAGACACTTTTTTTTGATTGTGAACGTGGGGCACTTTGAGGTGTGTAAAATGGAGGCTAGGAAAGATCCAGTGAGAAAAGTGTCATGTATAAACCAAGAGATAGAGGAATAAAGAAGAAAGAAAAAGGTTCTTCAACATCCAAGGTAATGGATTTATTGCATATCATAACATGTCCTAGGAAATTAATTGAAATAAAAAAGTGTTACAGAAAGAAAATATTTTCAAGCATTTTGGGTAAAATATAGTAAAAAAAAATTAAGAAACTTCTTAAAACTGAGAAGGGTCTTTTGGCAAAAGAAAAAAAATTGGAATAAATAAATGTTATTTTATATAATAGCTACAGAATGCCATACTGTATATCAAATATAAGGAAAGAATTAATTTATTATTTTCCTAATCAGTATATGTTGAGTACCTACTCTGAGCCATGGATTTAAAATGCAGTAAGGCCTTTCAAATCATTTCCCTTGAGATACTTAGAGTTCTGTTTTTAACAAATACATTAAACAACAACAACAAAGAAAGAAAATATATTAATGGGTATATCCTGTAGTTAAAATAAACTAGGTAAATAAATTAATGAACTCTGGGAGAGTTGAAATGGAATTTAGTATGGTCAATGAAAAACGAAAGACATGTATTGAAAAGCTCATACTACCGCCTGGAGGAATTATGCAGTTGCTCTTGAGTAAGTCAAATTTAGTCCTGAATCTCAGTAATGTGAGAGATTTTCCTTGTGTGTGTTTTGTTTATGACTGGATTCTGTATTTAATATGTTCCTAAGCAATACTTTAGCTTCAATGGCTTAGCTGAAACACCACATGATTGTGGGTTTATTCTGCTTTTCTTCATCCCATTTTCCTTTAAATGCAACTGTGAGCTGCGATGCTGTAAAACACCAGATGGAAAAGAAGCTGCCGCCATCTTCCATACATCTGCATCGCCATGGCTCCCAGTGTCTCACTGTATGCTGGGCCTCAAAAATTCCAAGCCTCAGATGTGGTCACATGGATCTTCTGCTGACTACTATGGATTTGCCTTCAAATGAACCACAGGAATGTTTAGTAGTTAATGATGCCCAGCAGCTTCCCCTGTCATGTGTTTTCGGGCTCTTGCAGGCAGGCTTGCAGCACTGGTTGCAATTTTTTGTCTCAGCTGGCAGACTGCTGGCACGATGGTTTTTTCCAATTACTAACAATTGTTTCTTACAGTTTTGGAAGGCTGTGGGGCAAACGAGGATATCATCCAGAGTCTCAGGGCAAGTGTGATAATTCCAGGATTTATTTATATTGAAAACGGTTCCAATGATTTGGCCCAGCTTTCTTGTTTTGCAGTTTCTCACATTATAGGATCATTCAAAATGATAAATCCTCCAGTGAGTTTTAAACAAAAGGGACTTCTTGAACTAATTTATATTTAGAAAAAAATTAAGAAAATTTGGAAAACAAGCCATTCTTCACAGAGTGTGACAAAAATCTTCCATTAATATTGTTCCAAATAATAAGACTTTCATTTTAAAACTATACACTCATGAGTGTAGTCCTTAAAATATACTCACGAGAACAATACTTAATAATTAATATTCTTGTCATTTTGTGTAACTGTGTATGGGATTTAAAGTAAGAAGACTAAGAAAGTTAATCACAACTCAGAAAACAAATGAAGGGTGGATCTGATAGAGACAGGGTTGTGTATTGCTCCTTGACTTTCAATGTTTTAAACGGTGCATTAGCTACTTTGTGGTTGATGTGATAAAACACAATGACCAAGGCAATCTACAGAAGAAACAGTTTTGTTTTGTCTTATTCCAGAGGGATAAGAGTTCATCTGCGTGGAGGCACGGTAGTAAGCAGCAGGAAGCTGAGTGTGTGTCTAAACCATAAACACAGTGCACAGAGAACAAACTGGATTTGGGAAGCGGCATCATACTCTTAGACCCTGTCTCAAGTGACGTCCTTTTACAGTAAGACCACATATATATTCTAAGTCTCCCCAAACAGTGCCAAAGGGGAACAAAATATATAAATTGGGGATATTTCTCAAACCACCATATGTGCTAAGAAATTAACACTGAAAAACAGCACAAGATATGTTTTGTTAACAAATGATAGGGTGCTACCTGCCAAACTTTAATAAACCTCTATGAATGTCAAGGGACATTTAATAAATTAAAGACGCTTTCTACAGAAAGGAAATTGCTATCAAAGCTGGGTGATTAAAAAGGCATTGCTTAAAATTGCTAATACTACAGTATAATCATTATTAAATATTTGTGAAATTGGGTACATGCTCAAGAGAGATTGATTTTCAGCTTAAGTAGGAAGTACAGTTAACATTCAAATATTAGCTATGCATACCTCTCTCATTATTCTGTTATATTTTCTTCATTTCCTTAACAATCACATATCCATATACATCCTTATCCATATACATACTCGAGTGTCTTTTTAGCCTTGGAAGTGAATAGAGCTTTTAGTTTTCCAAGCACTGAAATACTTTCAAGGATAAATATTGAAAAGCAATTGTGAGCAGGAATTCTGAATCTGGATCAAGAGCTCTATGAAAACTGCTTCTTCTTCCACTGGTTAAAAAAAAAAAAAAAAAAAAAAAAAAAAACCTGGCTTTATTTAAAGTGCTGCATAGATTGGACTCTGAAAGAGAGATCTTCCTTTTGAAGATTATGGGATGGCTACATGTATCCTGCATCTGGCTCTGGTGATTAAGGAACTGCACAGGAGGGTGTCCAATTACTACACCTCCTTCTCTCCTCGGGGTTCTCACAGGACCCGTTCTCCTTACTGTCCCGCATGTGGGGGAAATGACTCTGCTCTTGAAAGCAATCATTTCCTAGCCAGGAGTTTTCTACCATAATTGGTAACTAATAAATATATCTTTTCTTTTTATTCTGTGAATGTTAGAGTGCATATTTCTAAGGAATATTTACAGTACTAAAAATGTTAGGTGACTCAAATATGCTGAAAATTAAAGCTAAACACTTTTCATATCTCCATTCTTCTGGAGAAAATAAAAGCTTGCTTGCTCACTTTCCTCTTATCAAGGTCTGAAGAATCACCAAATTACTTGTGACTAACATCCTCCTTAAAGAGGAATTTTTGAGGCTATATTGACAGATCATTTCTGAACTCTAATTGAAAGATGTTAGTGAACTGTTAGATGTTAATGAAATGACAAAAAATATGAGTGTCAAATAGAAATTCATATGAAGTAAGTTGCCAATTCATTATTTTAAAAACATCATACTTAGCATATATAATATGAATTGTAATTTAAGCGGGTTAGTTATCACTGTTCACACACATGACTTAAAAATTTCAGGCCCTTTATTAAGTAGAGGTGTTTTAGAAGTTAATAATTATTTCCTGATAAATCTACCAACTCAGATCTATAGTTACTGCTTGTCATATTATGAGAGTCACTCACACAATTATTTTAAAACTATATTAAAATAAAACTACCTGAGATTATAAAATCAATAAATCAGTTAAAATATGGCCATTTAATAACACATGTATACAAGCAACTCAATATATTTTATTTTACAGAAGTGTTTTGCTTTGGTTGTATTTTTGCACGAACACATATGAGTGTGGGGGTGTTCTCATGTTTATGGTCTCATGTATGTGTGCAGAGCACATGTGCATGTGGAATCTGTTCATAGACATCCGATGTCTGATTTCTCTCTGCTCACTGGGACAAACATCACTCAGTGGAATCAAAAGCTCTCTGATTGTGCTAGCCTTGCTAGTCAGATTGTGCCAGGGACCTTCCTCCATTTGCCTTCCAAGCAGTGGGATTCAAGCAGGCCACCATACCTGTGCAGCATTTTTCGGGGTTCTGGGGACCTGAACTCTGGTCCTCATGGTTTTTCTGAAAGCATCTCATCCATTGAGACATCTCCCTAGTTGCAAGTGATTTACTATATGAATACTCAGTGAGATACAGAAACCATAAGAATAAAATATGGGAAAATAGCGAGCAATAGAAATATCAGCTATTGCTAATCCAATGAGGAAAGTTAATAAACTTGATAATTATGGCGAATGCATACATCTTTGCTTAGACTCTTTATAGAGTAAGCTGTTGTGCCATAAGGAATGTGCTGATGTGAAAACATACTTCCTAAAACTAGGTAAAATAGCAACAAAGCAGGGTGTAGCTGGAGAGCTTCTCTCCAGGGTCCGCCAAGCTCCCACAGCCCACTTATAAAATAAACACACAGACGCTTATATTATTTAAACTGGTTGGCCTAATGGCACAGGCTTCTAGCTATCTAGTTCTTACATCTTAAATTAACCCATTTCTATAAATCTATACCTTGCCACATAGCTCGTGGCTTACCAGTATTTTATATGTTGGTACTCATGGCGGTGGCTGGCAGCGTCTCCTGACTCAGTCTTCCTGTTCCCAGAATTCTCTTCTCTGCTTCTCCCACCTATACTTCCTGCCTGGCTACTGGCCAATCAGCACTTTATTTATACAGAGCGATATCCACAGCAGCAGGGTGTAGGAGAATGCCCTTTTAATCATGACACTCTGGAGATGAGACAGAAGGATCTCTGTGAGTTTGAGACCAGCCTGGTCTATATTAAAAAGTTACAAATGTGTAACAATAATGAAAAAAATAATAGTGAGTTAGTTATAAACAGTAATCTTGGTCTTGATCATTAATTGTTCATAAATAAATGACAAAACATAACTAGCATTGGATACAACCACTGGGTGGAGAAAGAAATGAATGTATTCATGAAGTTA
This sequence comes from Peromyscus aztecus, assembly GCA_902168405.1. NCBI lineage: Eukaryota > Metazoa > Chordata > Mammalia > Rodentia > Cricetidae > Peromyscus > Peromyscus aztecus. The sequence goes on along the minus strand of CABHPQ010165860.1, from coordinate 69,344 downwards.
TGCATAAATTTACTCAGTAATATAGAAACTTCATTTGCCATATCCAACTGCTAGACTTCCCAAAATGAGGATCCCTCTTTTCTTGATGGCTTTTCATTTCAATAGTCAAGTTGGGACACATACTCAGGAGGAGAATGATGCTCACAGATAAGATTGATCTGTCTCGACCCTCTTCTAATGTCCCAACACTAGTCACATTACAACCATGCTATGGAGGTCAGCCATCTGACTTTATACAGATGTCTGCGCTTCCACAACTGTTTATCTGTGTGGCTGGCATTGATGTCAATATTTCCTGGCCATTTTACTTTGTAAGGACAAATCTCCCCTGTTTAGACATGTTCAGGACTATAATTTCTAGGTCTCATATAAATCACCAGGGGAATAAAATATGCTGGGACGGGCCAAAGCTTTATAAAACTGCTGAAACTCTCTTAAACATAACTGAAACTCAGAATCTTTGTGTCTGTAAAAGCGGCTGCTTCCTGTTATGCAGTTATACACAAGAATATAATTAATATTTAAGAGGAATCTGTATTTCAATCCTATTCTAACTACCAATAGATATATCACGTGAAATGAAAATGTAAATGTTTTATCTATTTTTAGGCTTAGCATGCAAATTAGCGGGTCATATTTGGACATATAGTTTATATTTTTAGAACCTTCTCTAACTGAAAGAAGAAACTCTAAGAAAACTGAAAGGGCACTGGAGGGGAAGTGCTAGATCACCGCTGACAATCCTGATAACTGTCCCTACTGCTGAGTGAGCTACTACTGATTATAATGTAGTGCCAATCTGTCTCATGCATCAATACATTTTCACACAAAAAAAGATTTTCTTCTCTGTATTTGACATAGAGAGATAAAAATACTTTGTAAAGAGTACCAGAAATTCTCTCAAAGTACAAGCCATCTCAAATATTCGTCTTTACAATCACTGGGTTCAATGACTAGAAAAGTTTAAGTCATAATAATTCTTATGTAGTGAGAACATTGGTAACTCCTAGACACCAATACTACTAGACAGAGAAAACTGTCATCAAAAAGTTTATTTAAGACTATGTTTTACAATTTTAATCCTAACTCAAAGACCTTTTAAAATTGTAATGACTGTTTTTTAGCAGTTGAATTTAAAGTATTCTAAGACTTAGAAATTGAAGAGAATAACATTTAAAACATGAAGAGTTGTCATCTGCGGAATTTGTTTGGAATTATTATTGTTACTATTGGTATTTTTCATATTTATTGATTATTTTTATAAAAAGCTTAGTTAATACTCATACTGCTAGAGTAAGCAAAATGATCTAAAGTCCAAAAATCAAAGTAACAATATGAACATCTCCAAGGTTGAGAGACTTGCATAATCTTGACTGAAAAGACAATCTATTGGCTTTATATGTAGATACAGTAGTTTAATCTCTTATATTCCGAGATCAAACTAACATTAAGTGACATAGTGATATTTCTTATCCTTGGAAATTGACAGTCACACATTTATCGTAGGATATAGGAAGTTCCTACGCACTTGAGAGGTCATGAATGAGCTTTGCTCTCTGCCAGCAACAGGGGACAGTCAACTCTTGATCACACCAAATTGGCAGTGACATTGCTACTAAAACATCGAGCTCCCTGGAGTTTGTAAAGCACAGGAAACCAGAGACAAGGCTTCCCATAGCTGCTGTGACAGACTAGATGGCATGTCAAGCTGTCCAAGGACTAAAGAGAGATTCCACTTTTCTCAAGGGCATGCGAAGGAAGCAGCACAGTTCTGCCAACAGCGGAACATAAAGGGCAGTGTTGGGAGAATGAGGGCCCAAAGGAAGCTATTCCAAAACCTCCTCTCCTAAATTAGGAAAGAACAGAAGAACAATGAGAGAGCAAAGCTAGAGAAAATGGAACCCTTCTAAACAGGATCCTAAAACCTCTTTTACACTCGATGATGTAATCATATTGTGAGATGAACTATTCTGAGCTCAGTATTGCAGACTTCTAATAACCTAGTTTGTGAATGATATATCAGAAGGACAGGGCAATATTCTTCCCTGAACATTTCCATTACTGTTCCCAGAGTTACTATTGACTTTTCATGATTACTTGAACATATTTCCTAAACATATAAAATAATAACTAAAGATATCATTATTTCATTATTATATTATGGTAAATATATATAACAAAGTTTCACAAATGATATCCATATTATAAATTAAAAATTCTAGAATATATATTTAAATAGATATAGATATAGATATGTCCGTGTTTATATATGGCACCAAATAAACAATTCCCTAATATGTTTGAACTATCACAGATATCAAATAATTTGAAAATTTACTATTTGAACACAATATATTTGAGTAGGAAAAAATACCTAGGTTTTTTGTATTGAAATAGATGGTACAAATAGATAATTACCTAATTGAAGAGAATTACTTGGTAACATGATTTTATATTTTCCTTTTGAAGTTAAATAATACTAGGTAAAAACATTAGCTGGAACTCATTTAGTACATGGAATACCTCCAAAAGTGTATGTAGGAGAGAGCCATAAAGAAAAAAAAATAATAGGAAACAGGTAGAAAAGCAAAAGAGAGAAAAACAACAGAAATCATTTCTACATGGTAGAAATATCTCAGTTTGAAGTAAAAAGTCTATTTTTGTTGAAGTTTAATTTCTCCTAAGAGCTTCACTTTAGAAAGTATCCTCATAAATGACTAAGATGATGGAAATAATATTATATTATCTAAAAACACAAGCATCCCAGTCCTTCAATACAAACACAGCTTCAATTGGTTTAGGGGGAATTGAAAAACTGATGTTTATTTCAGCCTAATTTAGTGGGATTGAGGCAACACTGTCAGGAAAAAAAGCCATGTGAATAGAATGAAGTAAACATGTCTTCTCTGTACCCCTGTCTCTGCACCACACAGGAAATCCGCTTTCATGCATCTGAGCAAGACTGAAGTCAACTTGATTGAACTGTCAGTCAGAAAGCAATTGAGAATTCCAGCACTACTCAAATAAAAAAATATAATTACTAGGAGTACACAGTATTTTATTCTTGAGATTTTTCTCCTCTGACAACAAAACGGGCAAAATGTAGGAAACAGATCTGCATTTCAAATCCACTCTACTTCATTCATTAAGGCAAGGAAAATGAGATGTTATTAACAATCGGGTATTATTTTATCTACCAAGACACATCAAGCTAATTTTCTCATTTATTTTGACAAAGCAATTTAAGAAAGTGAGATCTAAGGAATCAGAGATGCCGGTGATTGAAACATTGGTTTTACAAGACCAAAACCTCTGATGTCATCGCGGCATCACTCTGTTGTTCTTGCTGGCAGTTCCATCATCATATTTTTGGTCCACAGGAATGGCATTTTGAAATATCCAAAACAGTTTTTAAACTCTTGCCATATACCAAATGACTAGTAGAATTGAAAATGCATTGAATTAGTGAGTTATAATGCAGGGGTTAGTAACAGGCTTAGTGAGGTAGAAAAGGAGGATTTACTTAGAGAGGGGAAACTGCTGTCAAAGTCACAGAGTAGACACCAGAGCTTCACAAAGCCATGTCTCTGTGTGATGATTACTCTGTCAACCTAAAACCTCTGTGCATATCTATGAGGGATTTTCTAGGTTGATTGAGCTTGGGAGACTCGCCTTAAACATGACCTTGAACATGCCATGAGCCAGGCTCCTGAACTGAATAAAGGGGGTAGTAGGCTGAGCCTGGGCATTCATTACACTGTGTCCTGACAACAAACAGATGCAATGTGACCAGTGGCACCAAGTTCCTGCTACCTCCTCTCCAGTTATGATGGAGTGCACCTTAAACTAAGTGTCAAATAAGTCCTTCCTTATCTCAGTTGCTATTGCCAATTAATTCTTTTCACTGTAACAAGAAAGTAACAAATATATATGGATGTCCCTAGTCATTCCAAACAATAAAAAAAACAACCCTTTTTTACATTAGAAGAAATTATTTCCCTTTTACTTTCAGAAACTAAAAATAAACTTATCAGAATAGATTTCGCTAAATTAAGTGAAATATTGGTTTGTTTCTAGGAGGACCCCCATATTTTCTTGAGACCATTTTTACTTCCTGAATATCTGCAATGATATGGAAAGTTTTCCAGTGGATAGATTTATTTTTCTTCTAGTCACTGAAACTACTTACTGTGATACAGGCTGCCTTCATATCTATGTACATCTGCTTATCTGTATCTATTATTTTCCTGCATATGTGTATCTAATACAAAAGGGAAGAGGTGATACTGCAAAATTTTACTCATGTGATAATTCATAAAAGAAACTTAAAAATTATATTCTTAAAATTTTAAATTATTGCTAAAATTGTCTGATACTCTAGGAGATAAGATGGGATCAAGATTTCCAGTTGGATGAGACATCTTAGGAAAAACCCACATTAGTTACTTATAATTTGGGATAAAGCAAGAAGGTTAAAGAGTTATTGTAGCCTGTGAGTAGATTTTTTTCTTCAAGTTTTATCTTCTTTATGATTTCTTATGTAAATTATCAGCTCAGAGAAAGTGGAGACAATATGTATTCTGCAGGATTGAGAATAATAAAGGTGGTGAGAAATGTTCATCTTGGTAAGAAGATAGTAAATTGATTTAAAAATAAAAGAATTCTTGTCTCAGTTGAATATGATTTAGTCGTTGCTACAGTTCAGATCTAGAATATTCACCAAAGCACCTGTATAGGTAGCTAGTGGGAAAGACAAAAGATAGGACTTACTGAGAGGCATTTAAATTGCTGGAGCATGCTATAAAGAGGACTTTGGCACTCTGAGGTATCTTCTCCTCCTCCTTCCTTTCTTTTCTGCTCCTCTTCCTCTTTCTCTTCTTCTCTCTCCTCCTTCTCCTCCTCCTTTTCCTCCTTCCTTCCTTCCTTCTCCTTCTCTTTTTCTTCTTCTTTTTGTGCTGGGCCTTGGAGTTGAAAGGCTTTGCTTCATGTACCCCAAGGCCATGCTCTGAACCTTTACCAAAAGAGCTAAGACCAACTAATCACGAATTAAAACTTCAAAACTAGCTATCAGATTTAGTCTTTTCTCTCTATACATCTATCTATCTTGTGCATTTTTTTATAGTGTCAGAAAGCTAACATAATCTTGAGTCTAAATTGAATCAGTCAGTAACGCAATTTGTAACACAATGAAGCAATGGAGAGACAGGAGCCATAGCAAAGGTGGGTGTGAAGGGATGCTGATAGCATTATCTTAGTCTGACACTAAGGATAAGGATGGAAGTAAAGGTAAACGGGAATATCAATGAAGTGGAAACCTGAAATGTTAGGAGTTGTTAGCATCTGGCCAGTGGATGGAATGATCAGGTTAGATGGTAAATAACATTAAAGATACACTACTTTGATTTTGGGGTTTATAGAAATGACTATGGAATGAAGTTATGAGAAACCAAAGTCGTTTGAGTCCAGTAGTGTAAAGGCTAGAGATGGACTGTTAAATATGTCATGTTTGTGGATAAAATAATCATGGAAACTGAAGGCAGGGTTATGAATGCTAGGTGTGAAACCACAATGGGAGGGGAAATTTCCATGTGCTTTTCACACAAGAATAGAGTTCTGCATGCCATGTATTCTACAGGACAATTCCTGCTCCTCTTCCCCTTTAAGCGTAAATAATAGCCTCAATATCATAGTCTTCTGGTTTCATCCAGTCCAGTAATTCTTTCATTTTAATTCCAATCAGAAGGTTAACTCTGAGGTCATCTTGCCCACAGACATTCTCAACTTTACTTACATGCTCACAAAATTCACATTATCCTCATCTTTAGTCTGCCATTTAACCTTCTACTCTATACTATGGAACTCATTACTTACCATCACTCACTTCCTCTGGGTCATCAAATACTCTATGTCCAATATTGTACTTTTCTTTCTCCTCCTCCTCCTCCTCCTGCTCACTCTCTTCCTCCTCCCCTTTTTAGTTCATAAATACCTTACTGACAGCTCGTAATTGGGGTAGCCCTAACCCTATAAGACAGAGTAAGAACACCCACAGAGCAACTATCCCAATTCTTAGATTTCTGTGTGTTCTCATCAATTCAATAATACGTTGAGATGTAAGACTAAACAGAATTCTATACCAAACTTTAGGTTTTGACAGTTTCTGTAGACCTTTATAAAACAAACTGAATTCTAAGTTATGTATCCTGCTTCAGAGAATAGCAAATATATAGTAATATTTCCAGTATTATCAACATTTCACAAGATACAATGTTCTTAATATCACCACTGGGCAATACTGGCACAAAGGAAAACTATTGCTGAACTTGAATGTAATATTGTCAACAAAATGCTGGCAAATAAGCTCCAAAGATATTGAAGTAATCTATCAGGCTATATACAAAGGTGGTCAAGTGTTAGGAATTACAAGGCTATAATAAATCATATTAGTAGGCAAAAGACAAAAATAATAAATGCTGAGTATTATGCTGGAAAGACCTTTGAGAGCGTGCAAATCCTACTCACAACTTGAACACTGTGTACAAGTTTGAAAAAAAAAAGAAATCTTCATTTGATAAGATCATCTTCCAGAAACCTCCAACAAACACCATTTTTGAATATGAATTTCATATTTGAATTACTGGTCCCAAAGTGAGCAATGAGGAAACTTATCCAGTACAGTAGGTAATAAGAAGAAAGTGTGGCAAGTGTCAAGAACCTGTCACTATTTACTTTAAGAGAGTATCTGTTTTGATAACATAAAATAATTTATAGAAATATTTATTAATATTATTATAGTTTTCACTAAGTCCTAGGATTATCAGGATATATATATATATATATATATATATATATATATATACCTCTAATCACCAATAGAATATACTAGGGAACATTTAATTGTAGCAATAGACAAACGCATAAGTGTAAGAAATAATTACAAATGATTCTAAGGGAATTTCAAGCAGTGGATCCAAACCTTGGGAGTGACCTCATTAGAGGAAAAGAAACATACTCTCCAAAGGACAGCCCTATGGTGGTACCAGAATTCCTACTGTGCATACATTGAAGAAGTACCCTGTCCCCATAAGTATCTGTCATCATATATTAATCAAAGAAGATTTATATAATTTTAAGAAAAGAAATATATTTGCTACCTTCATTTCAAAATTTATATGTCTCAAATTATACTGTGTGCCATAAATTTTCACAATTATTATTTTTAAAACTAACTCTAGTACTTTTTATCTGATTTTATGATAAAATACAGCTATAAAATATGAGAATTCTTGAAAGAGGAAAATGGTTTAAATTCTGACTATGAGATTCATTATGCTCTTTATTTTGTACTTCTAAGATTTCATATCCTATCCGTAAAAAATAAAGGCTAAGAACAATGTTGATTCTTACTGAAATGTTCTTAGAATTAGATACGGCAGAAGGACTTCCTGGTGCAGTGTATGGCACATGAAGATGGTTAAACATCCCCTGCCCCATCATAGTTTGCCTGGGTGGCTAAGTGTTTTAACAGGTCTCCCTCCTCCAACATTGTGTTTCGTTCCAAGTTCAGAGTAAGTATGAGAAAATGCTAAGGAGATGATATTATTTTTTGGCCCAAAATATTTAAATGATTCTCAACAGTATGGAAAATACCAGTGAAATCCTCACAATGGCTCACATTGCCATTTATATTTGGTCCAGAGTTCCTTTTACCCATCTATTTTGATTCCACTCTTGGGTTATTTGCATAGTGTGTTGCCTCCACTCTGCATTTGCCACTGTATTGCTATCTCACCTCTTTTACCTCTGACCTTAAATGTTGTATTGCTGAGAGAATTTCCAGAACACTTGTCTAAAACTGAAAATAAAAAAGCACAAGTCCATTAAATCACTTGTTGTAAGCACCTGGATAATAATGTTTCGCACCTGGATAATAATGTTTCTTTGCAAGAAAAAAAAATCAGTTTTTTTTTTCAGTAATCTCTCTGTAATTGGTTCAATTTCAGATAAATATCTTTCATTGTCTTGCTAAGGGTAGACTAATCTATACAGAGAATTATATATTCTACCTTTTTCTTTTTTACTCAATTCTTAGAACAGTGCCTGGTGGCCATGCATACGTATGTACATACACATATGTGCACATACACATGTAACTATGCACACAAACAAATAAATGTTACTTCTATATAAATGTATCTATTTTCATATTATGGCCATATAATGCATTTATTTTTCCATGCACTCGTTATCAACTTTTAAACATTATGAGTTTTCATCAAGTTCCATCAGTATGTTTTTTTAATGATGATCTTGATGATTTTGCTCTTTATGGAGCATCTTAGTTCCTAGTCACTGTTAAGCAACCTCCTTTCTAACTGTGGCCATCCTTTCTCATGCTGAAGATGCTCCTGTTCACATATTGCATTGATTTACCTCACATACATCTTGATATCCATTTGTCATAAGATTTCATGTCATAAAAAGTTACAATCTTTTAAATCAACAATTCTATTTAAAGCTTCCTTCCCATTAGTTTTGAGAAACAATGCCAAGCAAGAAAAATCAGCCGTGGAGCCTAAAGTGAGTGAAGTGTCACCCTCATTGCGGTAATCGATTTGGCTGAGTAGCGTTTCTAACGCAGCAAACACAAGTCAGACTCTCAACACTTATCATCACTTGAGCCCCAGGGGCACAGCTGTGGTGTGGAGAAGCTCAAAGGAATTTGAGTAGGCCCCTTTCCAATAGCAAGGCCACCATGGTGTTTAAGTAGTGTGAAGATTGGGTTTAAAAGAAAAAAAAAACTGTGAAGAACTTTCTCAAAATTCTGACTAAGCAATCTGTCAACTTTTTAGGTAACTATGAGTTCCAGAAATCACTGACTTTTATTCCTTCGAAAAAAGATAATGCTTTCTGGTGGAAGCATTGACTAGACAGGTTTCACAGTTTTAAACATTATGTGCTTCTGAACTTTCACATCAGAAAGTGGACCAATAGTTCAGCTTCCATATCCTCTGCTGGTACTGATTAAAACCTGGAGCAAAATCTTTCTAGTGGCAGGAGGTAACTGTAGGCATTTTAAAAGAGTAACGTTTAGACAATGATTTATAAGTGGGGAAACAATTTCAATAGTAAACACAGCCCAGATAACAATTCTTCCTACAGATTACTCCAGTCACAATGCTGAAGAGGTTCACACATTGCTGTGATTGATACTATAGGTCATATGCTATTTTTAATCAATTTCTCATTTGTATTTATTTGAATCCCATTCATGTTTAAAATTTTCTGTCTACTCTTTGTGTACATTAGTAAGTGATTAGTAATTGGTTTTACTGATTCTATCATAACATTTAACTTTCCAACATTTCTTTATGAGCATTATTATCCATTAAATAATCTAATTTGATTGCAGGAGAAGCAATAGAGTCATCTTGAATTTCTGAGATCCAGGTAGATGACTTCAAGTCTATTGTTAAACAATTTTAGAAAAGTTTACTTGTTACTTAGTAAACCTCATCCTGAAATACTCCTTAGATGTAATCTCCTGTAAACAGTAACCACAGGGGCATGACAAACTGCCTTAGGTTGCTTTCTCTAGCTTGATCATCTAGTACGGCTTCCTAAGGTGTGAGAAGTAAATGCATGCCATACAGAGCACTTCTTGACCTTACCCATTCTGTTTTTGCAAGTGAATATTGTTTGTGATACCTTTTGTTTTTAATCCGAGAGTCTCAGGAAGTATTTTAGAGAGAACCATGTAAGGAAGAGTCTTTTTGAGTACTGCAACATCAGCAATCTCAGTTTAATAAGATGTCCAAGCTGCTTTGACTGAAATCTGAAAACTGCATGGAGGAAGAGCTGGAAAGACTAGTTCACTCCTGATTGCCCCCATTTCCTGGTTGACCAGTGCCACTACTCTGCCCCTTCTACATTCCCACAGCATCTAATAACTCAGGTGAAGATGTCTTCAAGAAGTTTTCTCCTATTGTTTTAAGAATAATTTTTATATATTTTGCGATTATAATGATCTCAAATACTCCCCCTTCTTCCCTCTATCCCTTCCCATGCAATCTCCTTGCTCTTTTTCAAATCCATTTCCTCTTTTTCTATAGTTGTTATTTTTTTTTGTGTGTGTGTGTATTCTTAAATATACAATACAATCCCTAAGCCTGTAAAATATTGCTTGTATGTGTATAATCTCAGAGCTGACCACATGGTATTAAATAACCAAAGGGGAGGGGGATTTTCCTGGGGAAAACCAAATGTTTTCCTCTTTTTAAATTAATGTTTACTTTATTTTACTATTATTTAATACTGGGAATCAAAACAAGTAGATAATAAATTTAATGACGTTGTTTAACAGTTGTGGGAAATGCAGTTATACCAGCTTATTTATCTAAGATACATGACTGATATTTGAACTAGAATCTAATCTCACGCTTTCTCACATCAGTTCTAAGTAGCCATTCTTCCTAAATCAAAAACAGTATAATCTTGCTAGCTGTCCATAAATGCAAATTAATGTTTATCTTGACTATTAAACAGGCACTTAAATACACTCAGTATTAAAACTCTGTCAGTAATTTGAAATGGTTATCTCTTTAATGTAATCTTAGGCCCCTTTCCCTCTGGATCAAATTCTGCTCAATAGAACTTTTTCTGACACTTTTCTGTCCATGACAATGGTCACCTGCCACATGAGTTCTTCATGTGTTCTAACAGGACTTAGAAGGGCATGTTTTTACCTAGCTAGTGTTCTTTAAGCATCCCCAAATGGCTGGTGGCTCATGCTGGACAGTAGAGTCTGGGACCTTTTCCTTGACTCTAGTCTCCCTTCTCATTATCCCTTTCTCTGTGTGTCTTGATCATTTTCTGTTCTAGAAGGTAACTGCTGTCTCCTGTCTCCTAGTCACTCAGCCAATCTCTTTCCCAAATCTATACTTTCCTAGCCTTTGTTAACATTTATTCACTTTATATATTTTCACCACATGATGCATTTTAATATTGACATTTACTTATAATATCATGTTCTTTAGACAGCTTTCACCAGATCTGCAAAAATGGAACACTAATATCCTGTACTTTGCAAGCAGCCAGAAAACAATGCTCTGAGAACAAAATCATGAATCATGACTTAGGAGCTAGGTTTCTGCTTCCTCTTGTCTTTGAGACTAGATAGGTTTTTGTCTTATAATAACTTCAAAGGATGATGTCTACTAAACATTTACTTCTTGATACCTTAACACTAATAGTTTTGATAATTATTTTATTGTTTTTACCAGTATTACCTGAATTAAAAGAGTCTAAAAATTCTCTTATCCTCAAAGACATAGAAACTAATGGAAAATCCCATATGCTAAGGGGCTGGAGAGATGGCTCAGTGGTTAAGAGCACTTACTGCTCTTTCATGTTACCCAGGTTTGGTTCCTAGCATCCATGCCCTGAAGCTCCAGGGGATCCTATGCACTCTTCTAGCCACCCAGTGTTACCCACATGTGCATATGCACACAGACACACACACACACACACACACACACACACACACACACACACACACACTGAAATAAATAATAAAATAAATCTTTTTTTTTAAAAAAGTCATATGTTACTATTTTATTAGGACATTCAGTTCTGACAAAGTCAGAAGAAATAAAGATAATGAACCAGAGATAGCTAAAAACCAAGGTGGTGTGATTCCAACCTTGATATCTTTTTATCAAGCACAGTACTTTCACCTTGAAGAGACATCATGAACTCCCTACTATTCCTGTACCTTGGGAAAGGGAAAACACTTTATGCATTACTTTCATTTTCATTAGCATAGATTTCTTCCATGGGTTATGGACATAGTCCTCTGCTTCTCCCTTATCAGTGTGTGCATGTAGTGTCAAGGAATATCATATGTCAGACAAAATAGGAAAACTCCAAGAAAGTGATGTGGCCAATGTGGTCTTTTCCTCTAATGGCTCGTTCATACCAGTTGCTTTAATACCTAGGCTGAGAGAAGAGCTCTAAACTCCTAGTGAAATCATACTAAGAGGTTCTTAGCAAAGAGGTACCAGGCACTGTTGACAAATATCATCCACTTCTATCACCTGCTTCTTTCATGTCAGCACTCACAACTAATTTACATGCAGCCTCTAATTTGAAGTCTATTTGTGTGATGGAGTGATTATAGACAATAATGTTCATGGATGTAAGCGCTGATATTTTTAGATAATACACACTCAAGAAAACAGTGGGAGCTTGAGTAGTGGCTTGGCTTACTTATCCACTCTAATATTAATGAATCATGTGAAATTCACATTAGTTTTGTTTTGTAGAACTTGATCTTGAAAAAATATGATTCCTTCATATTTTTTCTTTGTTTGAGGAGCATGCTTCCATCACCTTAAAAATGACATTTTGTGTTTTACAACTGATGAAATCTCACACACCCTTAAGGCAAAATTCTAGTCACCTTTTTCTCAAAAGAACTATTACATAAGAGTTCTGGTTATGTTTAAGTTCTTAGTTGCTTTTTGATGCAAAAAATGCAAGTAATAAAAATTTCATATGCACGTAATTTAAATGATATACTAGGAACATTATTATATACAATTTCTATAAACATATATGAAATTCCTCAGGTCTTTACTAGCCACTATTTTCCAAATGGTTCCAATTCTGAGGTTAATGCTTCATTCATATATTGTATCTATCATTTTTATTTTGACATTTTCAGGCTTAATTCTAGCCATTTTTTATTTAATAGAGTTGAGGATGGTTTATTTCCACTTTCTAAATTCTCTCCAAAAGATAACTATCTCACTTCCATGTTTTTATTCCATTTTTATATATAAGGATGAAACTTAGTGTAATTATCATTTCTATTTAAGGAAATGAGCAGAGAGTCATTTTCCACAGCAATCTCCCTCTTTGAATTGGATGTTTTATCCCCCGTGAGAGTTACTCACATTAGAATTAAAAAAAAATAAGATTGATTACAACACAACCTAATAGGAAATCATTAGAAAAATTTTAAAAATGAAGAAAATGAAGTTGTCTTAATATCCAAGTAACTTTGCTGTGGGATGTTCTGTATGGCAAATGTGTTGCTCTGATTGGTCAATAAATAAAACACTGATTGGCCAGTGGCTAGGCAGGAAGTATAGGCGGGACTAACAGAGAGGAGAAAAGAACAGGAAGGTGGAAGGAGACAGCCAGCCGCTGCCAGGACAAGCAGCATGTAATGATGCCAGTAAGCCATGAGCCACATGGCAAGGTATAGATTTATAGAAATGGATTAATTTAAGCTATAAGGACAGTTAGCAAGAAGCCTGCCACAGCCATACAGTTTGTAAGCAATATAAGTCTCTGTGTTTACTTGGTTGGGTCTGAGCAGCTGTGGGACTGGCCGGTGAGAGAGATTTGTCCTGACTGTGGGCCAGGCAGGAAAACTCTAGCAACATAACTTGTTAAGTAAAACCACATCATCACAATGACCTGATTTTCATTGCTGATAAATGCCTTCCTAGATAGCAATGCTAAGGAGTGAATTTCATTTTGGTCATGGTGGACGGGAATTGTTGCTTGATGGTTCTGACTTGAGATACCTGCCAGCCTTTGTAAAAATCTTCATTACATTCTCTTCCATCTGTAACAGAGCTCTCTAATTATCGCTGGGACCATGTTCACCACCGTAAGTTGATCTCTATGAGTGAAGGGACTGTGTCTGGGTTATCTTTGTATCCCTCTTATACAGATCAGTTTACAGGGTAATTCATCTACCAAAAAATGTTTGGATAATTGCTGCAGGCCACAGGAATATATCATAAGAACTCAGCTGGTTATGGCAAAGTCACTACATGGAGGGATCAGGGAATTCCTCCAGAGGAAGCCAAATACCAAGGAGTTTTTGGAGTTATTTGGCTTGTTATATATCAGCTGTATTCTGTTATGAAAATCATGTGTGCCTTCATAGTTTTCCCAGTTGACTTTTCCCAAAGAAGGGTTAACACTGTGGACTGATCACTCTCTGGACATACACATTCCAGGAATTTGGAGAACAGCCTCAGGAAAGTGTTGCTTGAGTTTTCCTGCCTGGCCCACAGTCAGGATAAACCTCTTTCACCTGCCAGTCCCACAGCTGCTCAGACCCAATCAAGTAAACACAGAGACTTACATTGTTTACAAACTGTATGGCCGTGGCAGGCTTCTTGCTAACTGTTCTTATAGCTTAAATTAATCCATTTCTATAAATCTATACCTTGCCACATGGCTCGTGGCTTACCGGCATCTTTACATGCTGCTTGTCCTGGCGGTGGCTGGCAGACAGTCAGTGACTCCCTCTGCCTTCCTGTTCTTTTAATTCTCTCTGTTAGCCCCGCCTATACTTCCTGCCTAGCCACTGCCAATCAGTGTTTTATTAGCAACACATTTGTCATACAGAACATCCCACAGCAGGAAAGGCTTTCTCTGGAATCAGATATCTCCCTTAGCCACTTTCAAGGACTAACAGTGATAACAGTTCACATGCTAGTCACCTGACTTAAGTTAAACTCCACAAGGAGACACCACTAGATCAGGTGGACTATAAGTAATAGCTTTATACAATTTAGCTCGGACCCTCCCTTCATATACTGGGACTTCCAGGGCATGGGCTGGAGAGGAGAAAAGAGAATGGAAGAACTAGATGGGTAAGAACTTGAGAGGAACAAACTGAGATGGGGAAGGACTAGATTGAAAGGCTAGAAGAGAGTACTAGAGGAACAAGATGGAAGATGAGCAAGATCCAGATGGGGAAGAACAAGATGAGGAAGAATAAGATGAGAAAGAACAAGATGAGAGAGAAAGGAGATGGGAGAGGAGCTGAGATGGGAAAGAACTAGATGGATGAGAACCTTGAAGGGGTAGAACTAAGATGAAGAAATTATGATAGAACCTAGAGGGGACAACAGATAAATGTAAAAAGAAATTGGGCAAGAAAGGAACTTAAAATGAGAGCAGATTATAAGCTTGTAGAGAGAAAACTGACAGAATAATAAAATACATGGACTAAGGAATTTCATATACATGATTAATTTCTTTTCTTCAAAAATTAATCATCAACTGGTTGTAGATTCTTCCCGGACCCTGGGAGCAGACTATCGAGGGGCTGGACCCCCATAGTCCCCAATAGATAATAATGACAAGTAACTCATAAATGACCTAATTCTCCACATAAAATCATATCAACACATAGATTCTCAATTTTCACATAAAATCTTACCAATACATAGAACCTTTTCAAAATACTTGTTCTTCAAATAAATTTCATTATCAAATAATAAGACTAATTTCTACACATTTCATAATTATAATTGTTATATCATAAAACAATCACGCTCAATTTAAACTTAATTTCAAATGAGAAGCTTTTTATCTATTTAAAAAAATCAAACAAAGATTTGCCACTTTAATGATTCATAATAGTGTTTATACACATACTAAGCAAGAAAAGATAATTAAACCCCCAGTGAGCTCTCATAGAGGTTTGATAAATGTTTATTAATTATTATGGATGTGCTATAGATAACAAAGGATGAAACAGAAAGGGACATTTTAAATCATCTGGTGACCAGTTGTAGAATTGAATTTTGCTCATTGCATTGCATTACAGCATGGATGTATTTTCAGTTTTAGCAATTAAATTGGGGACTTTCTCTTAAGCAAAATTTTCTAATGAGATATTGCAAAAGAGCATTGTTGAACAACAAGGTCCAGTACGAACTCTGCATTAAATGATTTTAACAATCTTCTGACAGTGCTGCTTTGATAATAGCTGTTCCTGGGACATCAGAATTTAATTAGACCATCTTGTATTAGGCATTCCATAAAGTAAATGGATAGTTAGCAACCTTAGATGATATGGCACGAAATAAATCACAATACAAGATTCCTTCCATTTACTGTCTTCTACAGTATGATATTAAATTGGTTTGAGATAAATGGTTTCCATCATATGCTTCTGTTGAGGACAAAAACCAGAATATGATGCCATTAATATACTAGTGTCTCCTCATTATTCTCCATGATTAGAATAAAGAACTCAGATAACAGTCCTGTAGACTTTCCTGAGATACTGTCTTTCGTAGTGACTCAGTGACTACAAAGTTAAAGATCATTTATATCAATCCCAAGATGTGAACAAGCTAGGAATATTGGTAAAAAAGAATATGCTTCAGTCTTTTTTTTAAAGATGTTTGTATATGTGTAAATTCCTCTGCTTGATTTCAATATGTTCTATGATTCAAATATATGGAATTAACCAACACTTTCTCATTGAATATAAGTCTCCACAAAATTAAACTTACACCTGGCATCATTAATGGGCAAGATCCTCTGGTTGGACAGGTCATAGGCCCTAGGAGAGAACCTACTATTATTATGCTGCTAAGTGGACATGGTATTAAACTGACTTCTAATGACATGTCATTATACCCATAGATCAATGTGTCTCTCAACTCTCATCAGGATACAGAGAGACAGTTGCACCCATGAACTCAAAGTGGTTACAGAAGCAGACACAAAACCTGTGCGAGTCTAAGTAAGACCAGATCCCATCATGAAGAAGGGAGATAGGCACAAGGTTTCATCCACTTAACTTAACCATGGAGCTATTGGCAATTGTTAGCAGCAGAGACAGGGAGAGACAGTTTTCTGTAATAATGTAACCTCTGATATGTCTGCCACACTCCCCTGGAACGTTATTGAGCTAAGAATGTTTAAGCAGACCAAATGGATCGTGAAGAAATTAAGAAAAACAAAGAAAGAAAGAAAGAAAGAAAGAAAGAAAGAAAGAAAGAAAGAAA
>CABHPQ010165860.1:997-43001 GCA_902168405.1 Peromyscus aztecus | reverse complement strand
ATCCACAGCTACTTTGTGAAATGAGCAAATTTTGTGAGAAAGCTTTCAGAGTGAAGTGTGTATGCAAAGTCCGGGGCCGGGGCTCTGGATGTTTAGTTTTCAGTTCTGTCGCTACAACTAGGGACACAAGGCATGTCTGTGGAATTGAGAATTGCCACATGTTTGCAGAGAGCAAATCGTTCAACTTCTTCCATAATTCAAAGAACACTTTATAAAGAAGTCAGACATTCAAGCAGAAAGTTTTGTTGACTGTAGAAGGATACACAAGTTTTGGAACACCTGAAATGTTCTCAGAAGTTTCTACTGATCACAGACACTCCTTAAAAACTAAAGTAATTCCTACAATTTACAAGTCATTCAATGCACCCTTATTCCAGGTATGAAATAATTAAAATATTTAGGAAGCTTTTATTTTTTTACTTGCTGTAGAGCTTGTGAACTTTGCCTTCGAAGAGGCTTAAATATTGACTGATCCATTATAATGTGACATTTGTTAACCTTTGTAATGCAGTAAAAGTGTTCTTGCTTTAACATTATCCTTTTAAGAATAAGAAATACTTGGATTGATTTTTTTTAGTCAAATAAGTGTTAAAAATTTAAGTTTGACTTTTCATAAAAGTTCAAAATGTTGAAATTTCATACAAATTATTTGAATACAGTAGGACATCAGTTGATACAGTATTCTCGAAACTGTTAGCATCTAAGTTTATTTTAGAATGTTTCCATGACCTTGCTCACATTGATGGAGTGATTGTGTTTAATTTTCTTTTTCTTTTCTTTCTTTTTTTTTCAGCCACGTATATGATTCTGTGATACTTGAGTCTAAACAAACTAATTCACACACACACACACACACACACACACACACACACACACACACACACACAATCATTTAGAAAATCTTAGAAGTAAATGCGTCTATTTCACAGAAGAAATATATACTCAAACCTTAGATCTACAAAGATTAATACTTTTGTTCCAAATAAATTTAGAGTTAGAAAGGAATCTAGGGGTCTTGAGAGACAGCTTGTGAGTTTAGAGCACTGTTGCTCTTGCAAGGGACCTGTTTTTGATTCCCAGCACTCACATCACATCATGGTTCACAACCAACCAGAACTCCAGTTCTAGGGGATCCAATGCCCTCTTCTGACCTCTGTAGACATTGCACATACCTGTAGTGCATATATAATTATATACAAGTAGAACACTCAGACATAATAAAATAAATAATCTAAAATATTTAAAAGAAGACAGTTAGTGCTAATTTTCTTTCATCTTTAAAGGGGTATTTTCTTTTTAAATTTTAGGTGTATTTTGCATATTGAGCATATTTGTCATAGTCTGCTCCCATCTCCTTTCTTGCCCATCCTCCTCCCTTTAGTCCTCTTTATTCCCTAGACAAATGTACTTCTACGTTCATGTCACATACTCATACATAATTGTGGGAGCCCGCACCCACCTTTTGAAGGGTTCTTAGGTGGAAGAGAGAGGAATGAGGAAATATCAGATAGAAAGAGAGACCTAGAAAGACAGAAACACAGGATAGCTTCGGGAAGGCCTGGATCAATACTCAACAGCCTCATCCTTTATTGAAAAGGGTTTCTTTATAACATGCCAAGGGGCGAGGCAAAACACTTCCCCCTTGCAAGACCAAAGCACACCGTACAGCCAACTGTAGACCCTTCCAACACCTGGTAAACACAACTATGGTCAAATCATCCCATTATGCAGCCCTGCTGGGTAAAGCAAGCTCAGATTCTCTGACCTTGAGTAATTTGTCACTAGGAAGCTTCTCTGGGCTCCCACTCATAATTTTCTGTATCTATAGAAAAATCTAGGAAGCACACATGTGAGTGGGTAAACAAACAACTGACAAACTTCAATGTTTCACTACTTCCATGCCGATTTTTGTCTCTCATAACTTTAAAAATATGGAAACTTTAAAGAACCGGGTAATTAGAGTCTACAGTGAGGGGTCCTGTGAAAATCAAGCATTTCCAAGCTGAACTGTGGATTTAAATGCAGCAAGCTGATCCTACACATGTCACACTTTTCTCTTATTTCTTAAAATAACTGGCAATTCAAAAGTCAGGTAAGATTCACTTTGTGCCTCATAAATTGTTTTAAGTACTTACTCCTTTTAAAATCAAGGTTGAAATAACACAGAAGAAAATATTTTTATTTGTTTAAGTTAGGATTTACCAAATGCAGACGCTGCACTAGGTGCCAGGGTGACAAGGAAGCAAGAGATATGTTCCCAGCAGTTCAGATTCTAGTTACAGCCTGCTCTCCAGAAGATTCATTGGAACATAGAGCCAGGAATAATTTACAAAGTAGTGTGTCTACTTTATGAATATTTGAGCATTACTGAAAGCATGAATTTCTGAATACATGGTTCTAGATGGTGCAAGGTATTATAAATGTGGAGTATATAAAATACACTGTAACAAAAATGGGTGTATAAAATGAGATTTCAGATGCCAAATAAGACCTAATGTATTAGATTTCAGAAATAAAATGTGAACTTGGAATTTTAAAAAAAAATGTATCCCAGGTGGTTCTGATAAATGCCAGCTTTGTGATTAATCGCACATTTCAAAAATAATCTTTCTTTTTTGGACTGTATCTAAAGAGGTCATTTCTTAAATTTAAAATTTTATTTTTTATTTATCTTTGTGTGTGTGATTGACATTTTTTGGCTTGTTTTTCACAAGAGTACACTGATATTATTGATGCTTTCACACATCTGTAGTATCACTGACTTAGATAATGGATTTTAATACATCAACAAGAAGAAATACCAATAGGTATAAGTTTCTCAAGTCCCTCAGCAAATGCTTTTTTCTTTCTGCTGTTCCTAAAACTTTCTACTGTATAATCAGTGCTTTCTTTTAGGAGTGTGTGTGTGTGTGTGTGTGTGTGTGTGTGTGTGTACAATATATTTTAGAAATACAATCTTTTCTCTTTTTGTTTTTCTACTCTTTCTTTCTGGAAATGCAGAAAAGGGCTTTACATTTTAGGTATCTTATCATCCTTTATATCACACACTCAATAAACTGGGATTGGAAGGCAGCTTTTACCCTCAGCACAGTGGCATACCTTTTTCAAACACTGTTTGCTTCTGACTCTTCACAGCACTCCTTCTCTTAGCTCAAAGGAACTTCACATTTAAAAGAGGCATTGTTTAAATTTAGCACCTCATTTTTTAAAGAACTAATATCTTCCTTATTTCCTAATCATATTTATTAGGACTTCTCACGACCATCAGCAACATGCCCTAAATTTTTTTTTTCTTGTTTAAAAACATACTTACATTTGTACATATTTACATTTGATGATGCTTCTAAACAAATATATCCTTAAAACGGTAGCAAACACAAGCTTTGTAGACAACAGGTTATGGGTACATTTTAGGAACATTTTCCTCCTAGTCTCTTTGTCCCAGAGACACTTAACTTTCAGTTTCTGGGTTTTTAAAAAGCCAAATGAACATCTGTTAAGTTCAGAGTGCTGCCTAAGGTGAGGGGACTCACAGACTGTACTTCACCTCATCATGTGGGGGGGCAGCCATCATTCCACAACTCTGAGCATGGACACCACTGAAGCCAGTTGCTCTAGGTCACACATCAGGTTTGCCCTAATTCAGGATGTCTTGTGAGACTGAGAGGGCTATGCAATGCTCTAGGAATTTTTGAAATTCTGTTAAATAGATACATTGATCATATGCAAGTTGTGGGGTGATGTAACTATAAGTCACTGAGCATAAAACTTGAATGAGGATACAACAAAAAATGCCACATGACACATGTGGACCAGAGTCATTTAAACTAAAGACAACACCCCAAATTTGTGTGGCAGTCCTTTGCTGACAGGGTATGATTAAAAGCTATAATTAGCTGCATACAGTGACAGTCTTGGTTACTACGAATTTTTTTTTCTTTCCAATCTGATTACAGGGAATAGAACTGATTATTTTGGTGATATTTTCTAGGGGATATTCTCAGTTTCATTGATAAAACCCATGATACCACAAATGAACACCTGTGCAGATTAGACAGATCATTCAACAAATGATACACAAATGCTGATTTGCTGCAGTAAAAATGTTATGTAAATTAACAGTGAAACAAAAATGCAAGTCTACGTTTCCAATAACCTAGAGGCAATGAACATTTCTTGGTTTCGAATAATAATTACATCACTTATGTCACTTTGGCATGGTAAATGATCTCTCTACCTCAGTTTCCTAATTGATATAATAAGTATGATGATTTCTATTACTCAGAACTTGGTGAGAATTAAATAATTTAATGAATATGCAAAGTCTATGAAGATGACAAAGTTTTACACAGATTAAGCATTTTTACATGTTATTTGCTTTTCTTGTCTATTTTTTTGGAGAGCCTATTTTGGTATTCTAAACTAAGATACTTTAATTTGAAAGTAAAATATTCATGCAGTCATAATATTACTAATACAAGTAATTATTTTTAATGTTTCATGATATACCTAAGAGAAGAAACATATAATTAACTCATTGCATATTTGTTTTCTGGCCAAGACTTCATTTTCAGCCAATACTATTTTTTGCTACAAAATTACACTGCAAGATTTTAGATGTTTTAAAAAGACTGAACAGGTTACATTTAGGAATATGTATGTATATGCACTCAATAACAATTAATGAAACAAGAGGTCATGAATCAGAAGGAGAGTAGGGAGCAGTACAGTGGAGTGTTTGGAGGAAGGAAAAGGAAAAGATAAATGTTATAATTATATTATAACCTCAAAAATAAAAACTAGAGTAAAATAAAGTCATGGCAGTCAGAGTTTATTTACTTTCATTGCAATTGGAAAACAATTCATTATCATAAAAATAACCTACAAAGTACTTTTTATTGAGGGTATTTTCCTTATGATTTTTATATTCCACTTACTCAAGAATTTTAACAACAAAACAAGTTGGAATGAGTCATATCAAAGTCTATATCCTGTATAAATTATGATCAGAAACAATAATAAAAAGTATACTATTTTAAAACTAGTAGGTTGTACTTTATTATCTACAGAGTTTCATATGTTTAAGTTTTGATGTATCAGTGAACATACCAAATTTATCCTAGAGAGAGCTATTCCTCTGAGAGAGAAGCTATGTTCTTTTCTTGTTCATAAAGGAGTTTACGATTAAGGAAATCATAGACAATAATAAAGAGAAAAAATTTTGTTCAGAAAGATGAATAGAAGGGGACTACCACTGGGCGATGGTGGCGCACATCTTTAATTCCCCACACTCGGGAGAGCCAGGTGTATCTCTGTGAGTTCGAGGCCAGCTTGGTCTACAGAGCGAGATCCAGGACAGGCACCAAAACTACACAGAGAAACCCTGTCTTGAAAAAAACAAAAAAAAAAAAAAAACGCACACAAACAAAAACCAACCAACCAACCAACCAACCAAACAAACAAACAAAAAACAAAAACAAAAACAAAAAAGAAGAGGACTACCATTAAGTGAACAAACTCTAAATTTGAAACATGAGAGATAAGAAATGTAGATTTTCTTTTCAGGGAAACAAAGGTTCAGAAATAAAGTCCATTTTTGAGATGAATCCATATTAGGCAGAAAATAGACTTACAGAATTGAAATATGTATGTAATTATCATTCCTAAAAAGAAGTTGTTAACATTTTTTGCCTTCTGCCAATAAATGTGTATACTATTATATGCAAAAGATATTTCTAAAATGAAGTAAGAATATGTCATCTGATGATTTATAATAAATATTGGAAAGGGATAATGTACCCAAACCTATAGTGGCATTAACATGTCAGTCTTTAGCCAGTGGGTCTAGCAGGCTCCTTTAGAATGCTGTGAGTGTGTCCTCTGTAATTTCATGGGTTAGAGCTCTATCTCTAGTGTGACATTGCAGAGAGAGGGCGGGGTCTATAAGAGGTAGGTAGGCGGAGGTTGTTTAGATAATGTGTGGGGGTGGGGCAGGTTATACAGTTCTTTAAACAAGTTGTGATAAATGCCAAGCTGGTTCTTGAATCTCTTTGACTGTTTGGTGCTCAGATGGTCCCTCTCCACTGCACATAGCTCTTTCCCTTTGATTCTTCTCCATGTTGGGTCATACCAAGAGGAATCCTCACAAGAGGCTGAAAAGATGCCCTACCTGATTTGGAAAATTCAGTCTCTAAGAGGTGAATTAAATCAACCTCATAGGCTTATGATAACAGAAAAGAAACCAATATGCTTGGCATGAGACATTTTGGCAGTTATTTTTACTATTAGACTCAAGTATTGTGGGCAGTCCTACTTCCATATCAAAAAAATCTATGGAGAAGACAGAATCTTATCCTTGCTTTTCACATGGCTCACGCCACCAGTTACATTCCTACCCCACCCCTCAAAAAATGTAAGGATTTTATAAGGCAGATTTAGCAACTATTTTCCTGCAAATAAGCATGACATTTATTTTCAGAATTCCTTTTTAGAAGTTCTTAATTTGAAACAGCTGATGTGCAAGAAGAGCAAGGACTGCTAAGACAACCTATTGGAAATCTTCTCATTTTCCACGAAAGAAATCTGGATACAGAGCCTATGTTGGAAATCTTTCCATCCTGGGAAGTTTCATATAAAAATAAGGCCCCCCATCACTCCAAAATTGGACTGTAGAAGTAACGAGATTTGTAAGGCTTGACTTTCCTGAGATAATTTTTTTCTTAACTCAAAACTCTGGAAACTGGAGAGAAAAGCAAACTAAACAAGGGTCAGGCACCTTACACTGCTGGCCATTTCCTTCTGCCTTGTAAAATAATAGTTAATACTATTAATCAAGACTCTCAAACATGAACAATGAACATCAGCCCAGTTGAACCAACTCCCTGTGCTTGCTTATCATTGTCTGGTAAGCACACATTTGAGTTAAAATGTAGCTGATCTCTGATGATAAGACAGTTCACTCCATACTCTAACTCACTCACTGACTTTACCAGGCCACGAGAAATGGCTAAACAATTAACATACAGTTCATTAAATCAGAACATCAAGCCCTTGAGAAAATCCCAGGGTGCTGGGAAGTAGTTGAGAGGTGCAGGTGTATCTACTTACAGCTCCTATGGATGAGAAATCATCCTACTTCACACTTGATCAGCCTGATTATGTATAAACAAGTCATCCTTATTCTTCATTTGTGTTTTGTTTGCCAAAAATAAAATAACAAAATGAAATAAACTGGCAGTTTTGTAGCACAAAGGGAACACAATACAAGTTTGGGAGATTAAATGCTTAAAAACACTTTTGAGAATTAAACATAAAGAAACTATAAAACTGAGACACGGAACATGCTTCATTCACAAAGACAGCCTTCCAAATTTCTAAGGTTGAAGTCTTTGGAAGTCTAAATATATCATTATCAGTTCCAAAAGGAATTCATTTTTCTAGTAAATTATCAAATCCAACTTTGTAGTATGATTATTTTGCAACAACAATATTTTAATGTTCATGGTAATAAAAAGCAAAGTAAGTACAAACTACCCTAACACACAAAGTGAATGGGAAGTTTTTGCATGACTTTAGGAACATTTATGTCAGCTCCAGGCAGTATTCTGTACATAATGCTTTAGAGTCAAACATAAAATTAAATCTTCATTGAAAACGTAAGCATATGTATATCTCTTTATTTTTCTTTCCCACCTATTTTAATTTAAATGCACTTGTCCACATACATCAGTAAAAACACATAGAATGTTCTTTGCCACTTTGAATCTGGACGTTCTTTGAACAACTCACAGACTTTTCATTCTTTGCTCAAATTAAATGGCCAACTGAAGCCTGTGCCCTCCAGGCAGTTTTTTAGATAGGAAAAGATCAAATGAAAGCAATTATACTGTAATTTGGTTGGTAAGGTTTAAAATAAGGAGCCTATTGAGAAGTGCTCTCGTCCTTCAACTCCTGCACAAGTAGCCTGATTTTTATGTTTAAATTAATATAATCATGCTGAAGTACCTACTAACATACAAGGTAGCTATAATTGATTCTAAAATTCTACTTCCAGAAATAAAATGTCTCAATTTGCAACAGTATAGCAATTGAACAAGAAACAGTGTCAATTAGCCATTTAAATATAATTTTGTTAGGTAAAGCAACATATTTATTAAAACTTTTAAGATCTAATTTAACACCTAGAATTATACAGAACTCTGTCTATCTACGATAATAATCTCCAACTAGTATTACCGATACACACATACAGTAATATTTATTTTGCAATATAGCCTAAGTAGTGGGCTTAATGTTTTAAATCTGAGTATGACATTGATGATCAACAATGTATATGCATGTGTGTGTGTGTTTGAACTTGCATCATACATGTATATATGGGTTTGAGGGCACATTTTCAGGCCAGAGTTCACTTTGCGGTTTTTGTTGTTATTTGCTTGTATGTAATTGTATGCTGTCTGCAATTGTTGTTGTGTGTTTATGTGTGCGTATGTTTCATACAGTTTTCACTTTTTTAATATATACTTATTTTTAATTGACTTATTTTTTAGTATTTTTTTTTTTACATCTCAACCACAGTTTCTCCTCCCTCCTCTTTTTCCAGGCCCTCTCTCCACCTCTCCTCCGCCCCACCCCCATGCATTCCTTTCTATTCAGCAAAGGGCAGGCCTCATATGGCTATCAGCCCAGCATGGCATGGCAAGTTGAAGTAAGACTGCTCTCCTCTTATTAAGGCTGGACAAGGTGACCCAGTATGAGGAACAGGGTCCCCACATCCATCACAAGGGTCAGAGACAGCCCCTGCTCCCACCGTTAGGAGTCCCAGAAGAGGACCAAGCTACACAACTGTAGCGTATATGCAGAGGGCCTAGGTCAGTCCCATGCAGACTCACTGGTTGTTAGTTCCCAGTCTCAGAAAGACAAACACGGTATGTATTCACTTATAAGCGCATATTAGCTGTAAAGTAAAGGATAACCATGCTACAATCCACAGACCCAGAGAAGCTAAGTACCAAGGAGGGCTCAAGAGGTGGACACTTGGATCTCCCTAGGAAGGGGAAATAGAATAGATTGCACAGGTGTCCTGAGAACAGGTGGGGATGGGAACAGGAGGGATTAGGTAGATGAGGTACAGAGGGGGAGAGTACTGGAAGAGACAACTGGAAATGGGGGGGGGAGCATTTTGGAGTGAGGTAGAAATGGAATTCTATGGAGACTCCCAGGAATGTACAAGGGTGACCCTAACTAAGACTCCTGGCAATACAGGATATGTAGCCTGAATTTTCCACCTCTTGTAACTAGGCCAGACTTCCAGTGGAGGGAGTGGGATACCAACCAAGCCACATAACCTTCAGCCTACAATTTGTCCTGTTTACATGATATGCTCTAGGGTAAAGGAGGCACAGAAATTGTGGGATTGCACCACCAGTGACTGGTTCAGCCTGTGACCCATTTACTAGAGGAAGCCCACCCTTGACACTACCTGGAGATCTAGGACTCAGAGGCTGGATAGCCCAGAGACCTAGGATAGAACCAAACACAACTGGAAAAAAACAAAAAAACCTGTCAATGTAATG
This sequence comes from Peromyscus aztecus, assembly GCA_902168405.1. NCBI lineage: Eukaryota > Metazoa > Chordata > Mammalia > Rodentia > Cricetidae > Peromyscus > Peromyscus aztecus. The sequence continues at coordinate 33,426 of CABHPQ010165860.1, read as the reverse complement.
GCATCTAATGATATTCTGCTATACTCATAGATTGGTGCCTAGCCTAATTGTCATCAGAGAGTCTTCATCCTGCATCTGATGGAAACAGATACATAGACCCACAGCCAAACATTAAGAGGTAGAAGAGGGAGAAGAGGACTGTAGGAGTCAGAGGGGTAAAAAAAAAAAAAAAAAAAAAAAAAAAACCACAGGAAAACCCACAGAATCAATTAACCTGGGCTCATAGGGGCTCACAGAGACTTAATTAAGGTTTTACTTTTTCAAACAATTTGCACATTTTGATGAATATCATAATAAAGGCCAGGAACTCGTCAAGCAGGCTATACTAACTAGACTGTGAGTCTCCAGGGAACCTACTGTCTCTCCCTCTCCATTTCCGGGATTCCAAGCACATGCTACTCTGCCTGCACTGTTACAAGTGTTCCGAGGGCAGAACTCAGTTCCCCTTGCTAGTGCAGCATGCACATTAGCAACCAAGCTTTCCCTCCATGCAGATAGTCTATACTTTAGTGCCCACAAAGCCTGTGGTGGATTAGCAAAGATGCCACGAAGTCATACATTCCAGAGAGGATGTCTTCTGCAGGAGTCACTCAAAGTAGGGCTCCTGGAATGGTACGAGTTTACAAGTTGCTTCTTACTACCACTTAGTGTTAAGCATAGAACTGGAAAGTAAGCAATAATGCTAATTTCTCAGGTGTTTTGGTGAAAGTATTAAATTCACTGCTACACTTGATTCTATTAAATTTAAAACCTGCTGGTGCAAATGTCTATGACTGTTGAATTTTATTTCCCTCGTAATTTGAATTCTTGTATTTACAAAACTATCGGTTCAGAACCTTACATGAATAAAAATAACCAAAATCATATAAAAATGTAACCCATCAGTGCCAATAGTTTGAGCAGCAGTGTGGAAATAATATTACTTCATATAGTTTCTGATATATTAAGAAAAGGAAGAAAAGAAAAATCACAGAGTGGAACTAGAATATTTTGTGAGATGTCCTTAGGGAAAATAAACTCCATGCTTGACATTTTTAACGACAGCTCCATTGCTCAATAATTTAAATTCTGATTCCCTGCCATTCTAACTGCTTTCAATTTAGCTTTGCTAAATCTGTTAGTTAGACAAGAATCGTGCATTATTAAAATCTCTCTTGACCTTGAAAACTGCAATGTGTTGTCCTACATTGTGTCGTTTATTGCTTAATTATTTCAGTACAAATCTTTTCTTAACTTATTTTCCAGATTGTATGGAGATAGTTTTTATGAACATACAAATCATTATCCAACTTCATTTTAGGTATTTAGTTTTCCAGATATGTATACATATGATAATTCATTAGACTAATTACTGAATACCAGCACATGATTTTGTGGCTATAAGTTTAAAATTAAACAAATAAATATATTTTTTCTTTTATTCACGACATACTGATGTTTACACTAAAGGCTTGTCCATATACCTACAGACATCCAGTAGCAAAATTTTTGAAGAATGTCAAAATAAAGGCATTTGCTACGAGTAAAAGGTATGATGTCAGCCTGAGTTTCAGGCAGTTCTACCCTGGAGACATAATGGATGGGACCAAAGTGAAGAAGGGATATGAAATGCAGAAACTAAGGGGTTCTCATGATTACTTCTGGGATGTCTGCTGAATAATTTTTCTATTCATCAACATAAAGTGAAGGAAGTTGTTACCTTAACTGATATTCTGGAACAAAATGAATTGAAGTGAGAAATTACTCAATCTACTTTCTCGCATGAAATGAGGAATATTTTACTTAAAACATAATCCAAGGGAAATATTATTAACATAAAAACAGTAGTATTTATAAACTGAAGTATAAACCCCTAAAGTATAAATATAAAATCATAATATATTTGAACTATAGAGTTCTCCTATACATATTAAACATTTATTACTTTATTAATCCATGGCCCAGATTGTATTAAATAAGAGCCCGTTTGGGAGAAGGACCTCATTTGATTCAATGGAGCAACTCTGAACAGATTCCTCTGCCAAGCACTATCCAGGGCTCCTGGGAAATGCTCACTCACTTAGAAATGTTGTATGTTTTCACGTTAGAAAAGCTTATATTTCATAGCAAAACAATCCCTTTAAGTACCAGCATGATTGCAGTGATGGAAACAAAAATAGTTGCACCTCCAGAAGGCAACTATTTTATTGGAAAGTAAACTCATATTCCTTAAACTGAGGTATATGAAAACAGTCTGTGACAATTAGCATTCTTGTAAATTGAGACATTGAATGTGGGGGTTGTTATTGTCTTTGCAGTAATAATAGACAATCTTATCATTTACACATAGTTTAATATAACTAATCCCAGGTGCCTAGTAAGTCAATGAACATGAGTACTAGCTATTTTTTATCTTTACTCAAGACAAAGAAAGATAGCCAAAAAGCTCAAATGCATTTAAAGTTTAATGTAACTGAGAAGTAAAATGTCTTTCTACTTGAAAGACAACAGAGCAAAACATACCATAGAATATAGTATGTATATGAGATGAAGTGTTCTTGGGGTTATGTCGTGGTGACTTTGGTCAACTCAAGCTGACTTTCAAAAACCAAGAAGCTACCAAGGAGAACAGTTTCTGCCAAGGTTGGATCTCTAAAGGTCTGTAGAAATCTATCAGTACAAATAGGTAGGAAAATATCTCACCTGGAAGGAAGAGAATGTAGAAACTCCAAGGACAGATAAATGAACAAGGACCTCATGCAACAAGGACCATTTAGGATAAAGGTTATTTATGTAAGTTGAGCTCTGAGTCCAGAAACTATATTTTCTCCTTCACAACAGGAATCAATGATGGTATGGTATGACAAACTTAAGAAAATATAATTTTTGATGAAAAGTAAAAGAATTTGGTGATTTTTTTTTCTTAGAATGTTGACTTTATTAGGTATGAAGTCAGTTTCTTTGTATTTCCTTTCTTGGATATGACACATCAGAGTCGGGAAACCGTGATGTCCATGACAAAGATACAAAGCTGTTAAAGTTAACGGATGATAAAAGACACTGGAGGCTGCGTAAACATCCACCTCCTGTCTTCTCTATTTGCTTGGATGGGATTGGGAACACTGTCCTTGAATATGTCGCACTGGCATTTGAGAATACAGCCAAAGTCCCAGAGTCACTCTCCTTTACCATACCTTTGCCTCCCAAATCAGATAACAAACACTTAGGACTCGTTCCTTTCCTGAGATAAGGCCATAAGATCCATTTGAGAGCCTCCCTGTTCCCACAGGAAAGAGACATTCTTATCTCTGAAGAAGTAAATGAAGAGAAAGCTCTGAACCCCCAGCCCTTCCTGTGTCCCTGGCAGTTTGCTATTAGATAGCACCTTCCACCATGTCTAATCCTTTTCCCCAGGACAGACTATTTCTTCATCAGATCAAGTATACAACCATACAACTTTAATTACTTTGCATTTTCCTTTTCATGAAAATTCTCATCTCATGTAAAAGTCATCAAATAATAATTTTTGATGCCTTTATTCTCATTTGTGTGAGTCAGTTTTCCTTTCATGCTAGATGGAAGCTTTCACATGGTTAAGAAAAACAAAACAAAACAAAAACCAAAAAAACCCATTTCCTCCATTTTAGTTTCTAGATGAGTATAAGGCCATCCCAAATGAAGAAGTAACTGGTGCTTTTGCCTTCATGGCAGGTGTATGGAACCATATCACTGATTTATATGAAAGAGGAGGTTAATTGTGTTGCAATCCTAGAAAATGGGGAAAATGTGCATACTGTTTTCCTGGGAAAAGAAAGGTGATACCATGCCAGGAATTTATTATAAATTGGAAGCTTCTGCTAGCTTGCTGTTAGTTTCCATGGACCTGAGCACCATCCATCTCCTGTATGAAGTTATTTGGAGGACTGCTTGGGAATTCAGGAGGAAGAGAATTATGTGCTAGTTTGCAAAGCAAACACTGGCAGTTGAAGGTCATGAGGTAGGGTTGGCTTGGAGCAGATGGAGGGCAAATCCTCTTGTTTTAACTGAGGCCAGTACAATATGAATATGTAAAAGACATGCACTTTTATGTATGTTCAGAGAACACTGATAAAAAGCAAAACCAAAATGGGCCTGAAGTTAAAATACTACTACAAAAATAGTGTTGGGAAAATTGTCAGGAATTCTGCTTTTCGCCACTAGCTGTAATATGAGATTTTTATTAGAAAACTTACTTTATTTAGAATTTTGATATCTAACCACATTTAAAATGCCCCAGTGAAACAATAATATTTTAGTGAAAATGAAATTAAAATTACCATGAACAAAGAATCTTCTCTGTAAATTTATGTTATCAAAAGAATTCTGAGTATGCTAGGTGCAGTGTTCCTCTGGGGAAATCACTTAGCCACTTTGAATCTTGTTTATTTCCTTTGTCAAATCAAGGATCACACTTGATGATTTATATGCAACCACTTCGTAAACACATGTCATCACATACACACAAGCATGGCTTTGGGGACTCAGGAAGTATCCTTTGCCTTGGGAAGATGAACAGCAATAAGAACTAACTGGTCAATCACAATCATATCCAAATGCCTCGATAGTAGACTTCCACAGATGTCACATCTGGTTCCTCAGCAAAAGCACACCAGTGTGGTACAATTAACTTTTAACAGCAAGGCAGACTTATGAAAAAAGGGGGGTGTCTAGCAGAGCATGTCTGCCGGACAGAGAAGAGTTGCCATATGCCATCCAGCAGAACCAGGAGAAGATTTGTAGCCACCCACAGGAGGAGGATAAGATTTTGACAGAGTTTGTGGTTGAGGAAGTCTCAGTTCAGTTATGGGAAATCTTTAAGCTTTTCATGTGTGGTCCTACCACATCCTCAGTCTCCTGTGAAGGGCTTGCTGAGAGATGTAAAGTAATGGGAATGATATGGAGGCCAACTTTTATGAGTAGGAAAAAAATGAAATATGGAGAAAAGGTAAACCATTGAAATAGCATGAAAAAGAAAGTGTTTCAGAAAGGTATGGCTCATGAGAGGGTCCTTTGCACATACCTCAGAGGCACTGGGACTCCTGGAGAAGCCCGGGGCTGAACCACTTAAGTTTTGTTCAACACCCAACCTCCAGGACATCCCATGTGCCATGTTCACAGTGACAATTTACACTTTCAAGTATCTGAAATTTCAGAATTTGGGGTATGAACATGTAGCTCAGTTGGTAGAATGAACACCTAACATATATATAGCCCTGGTTTTGATGGCAGGACCTGTGTAAACAGAGCCTGTTGGTGCATTTCCCTAATCTCTACGCTTGGAATATAGTGAGGAGAGGATCAGGGTTCAAGTCATTCTCAATTCCACAATAAGTTTGAGGCTAGTATAGACTACAGGACATGCTGTCTCAATAATAATAATAATAATAATAACAGTAATAATAAACTTTTCGAATGTTTAAAATTTGAGACTGTATTACACAAAATAACCCAAAAGTCTTAGTAATCTTTACAATGTTGAAGTTGATCATTCCTTTCCTAAAAGTTCTCTCTCTCAAGATGTTAAACACGTTTTCTTTCTTTTCTGTCTCATTCACTCCTTTGTTGTTCAAATTCCTTTATTTTTCTCTGTCTAACAGAGTGGGTGGTGAGCATTTGTTTAGTTTCTTCTTAAACATAATTTCTTTGTTGATTCTTTAGGAATTTCACATCACGCACCCCAATTCCACTCACCTCCTAGTCACCTATGCTGTGGATGATTGATTGATAAATAAAACTGCTGATTGGCCAGTAGCCAGGCAGGAAGTATAGGGGACAAAGGGAGAGAAAGAAGTACGGAAGTGGAAGGCTGGAAGGAAGAGATGCCAGCCTGCCGCCCTGGGAGCAGCATGTAAAGGCAACAGCAAAGCGACGGAACATGTGGTGACATACAGATTAACAGAAATGAGCTGAGTCTAAGTGTAAGAGCTAGTCAGTGGTAGGCCTGAGATAATGGCTGAGCAGTTTAATTTATATAAGCTTCTGAGTGATTATTTTATAAGCGGTTGTGGGGGTCTGTGGGGCTGGGCAGGACTGGAGAAAACTTCAACTACATACCTACATCCTCCCCTCAGCCCTGCCATGCCCCCACAATAGAAAATTTAAAAAAAACAACCCAGAACAAAACAAATCAAATTAACAAACAAAAAAACAAGAACAAACCCAACCAAACCAAAAAAAAAAAAAAAAAAGAAACAAAAAAAACCTCTTCGATTCTTCTTCCAGCCTCTCCACACCTCTTCATTTGCCCTGGTGGCATTGGGAGCAATTGGGAACAGTACACCCTTTTGTCCAATCAGCTTTACTAGCAAATGTTCATTGCAATGAGTCACTGATCTGTTGCTAGAGTTTTCCTGCCTGGCCCACGGTCAGGATAAATCTCTTTCACCTGCCAGTCCCACAGCCGCTCAGACCCAACCAAGTAAACACAGAGACTTATATTGCTTACAAACTGTATGGCCGTGGCAGGCTTCTTGCTAACTGTCCTTATAGCTTAAATTAATCCATTTCCATAAATCTATACCTTGCCACATGGCTCGTGGCTTACCGGCATCTTCACATGCTGCTTGTCCTGGCGGTGGCTGGCAGTGACTCCCTGCACCTTCCTGTTCTTTTAATTCTCTCTGTTAGTCCCGCCTATACTTCCTGCCTAGCCACTGGCTAATCAGTGTTTTATTAGCAACACATTTGTCATACAGAACATCCCACAGCACTGGTCTGGTTCAAGGCTTCTGGTCTCTGGTACACCATCATCACTGGATCCTCACCAGAACTCCTCTGAGATATCCAGAGGCCACCCAGGGTCATGGAGATCTTCCATAATTGTTCCACAGGTCCAGTCCCTTCATGAGCTCCAGCAGGTCCTAGTTGGTAGGGTGGACCAACCGACAGTGGGCCTGGGTGGTGGTAACTGGTCGGTCTGGGTCACTGGGGCCACCCACCTCAGGAAAGGGGGACAGAATCAGATCTCCTATGAACATGTCCTCAGGGTTGGGGTTCATCCTCACCTATGGTGAGGGGTAGCGGCCATTTCTCCTGAGTGCAGGACCAGCTCTCTTGCTGCAGTGTCCAGCAAGTGGCAAGGCTAGCTTTCCCAGGACCAGAGAAGGATGGAGCCAGCTCAGCATGGCCCTCTGATTTCATCTCACATGGTTCCTAAGGCCTCCTAAGGTGACACAGGCCACAGACATTAACACAGACCCCAGCTGCAGCTGGACCATGTACCCAGACATGGCCCTGGGCAGCAGCTTGGGCCACATCCAACATCCTGGGTCTGGGTGGAAGGAATTGCCACTCAGGTGGGAATGGTCCTGGTGGCCACATGGTTCAGACACCACCAAGACTTCAAGTTGGAGTCCCACCCCTAGGCCTCTATGTGACCTTTGATGGTAATACAGGACCCAGACTCCAGCACAGACCCCAGCCAGGGTAGGACCACAGACCTGGACATGGTCCTTGGCAGCAGCTGGGTCTAGATGTCATCACTGCCCCAACATCAGTATGGCCCTCAGACACCAACATGGCCTTCGATCTTGGGTGTGGATGGTAACAGAATCATTGGACATCCGCATAGACCCTGACATGGCCCTCAGCTGCAACTCTGGCCCAGATGTCACCATGATATTGAGTAGCAGCGCAGGCCATTCAGTTCTGTATGCATCCTGGCCCTTGGACATCAACCTGGACTCAGGTGGCTGATCTGACCTTGGGCACATACTCAACCCAGGACTGGCTGTTATGGGGCCAGGAGTTAGACAAGGCCCTCAGCAGCAGCCTGGGCCTGGATGACATCATGGCCCTGGGTGGCAGCACAGTATCTTTATGTCCCCTGGCATGGCACCCAGACTCCAACCAAGCTGTAGGCTCTGGCCCAGATCCAAAGCCTCTGTGGGCCCTAGGGACAACCTGGGCCACAGACTTCAACACAGACCCTATCTGCAGCTGGACCACAGACTTAGACATAGTCCCAGGCAGTAGTTTGGCCTGGTCAACATCCTAGCTCCAAGGGGGTAGCCCTGGCCACTCAGATCAGGATGACTCTGGCAGCAGCATGGCCCCTGGACACCAACAAAGCTGCAGGTTGTGGCCCAGACCCCAGGCTTCACGTGGCCTTTGGTGGCAACATGGGCCATGGACATCAACATAGACCTCGACTGTGGTTGACCTTGGACCCAAACATGGTCCTCAACAGCAGCCTGTGTCTGGTTGTCACCATGGCCCCAGGTGGCAGTGAAGGCAGCCCAGATTGGCTTGGCCCCAGGGGAAGTATGGCCCATGGACCAAAACAGGGCCTCAGGAGGTGGTCCAGCACACAGGAATCAGCATGGCACTCGATAGCAACAGGAGCCATGGCCATCAACACAGACCCTGTCTACTGTAAGAACAGAGACCCAGACACAGCCTTTGGCCACAGCCTGGCCTGGACATCACAATGGTCCGGCATGGCAAGCAGACCCCCCCCCACCCTCACTGCCTTCACCATGGCCCCAGGGGGCAAGCAGACCTCCAACATTTGCCCACTCCTCGTGGTGAGCATTTGTACAACCAGCTCTCATGTCCATGCAATTCATTCAAGAGAATGAGTTGGGCCCCATAAATTCATTTATATACGCAGTGTTGGTTTTTAGTTGCTTACAGATGTTTCTTATTTTTCACAGGCCTCTTTCCAAATATGTCCTAACATGTGTGTGGTATAAATACCCGGGGCTGTACATTTGTGTGCAGATATGCATGTATGCATGTCTTGAGGCCAGGGATTGACATTGGGTGTCTTTCTTGATGGCTCTCTACCTTATATATTGAGGCAGAGTCTCTCACTTGAACCCAGAATTTACAGATTTTGCTAGTCTAGCCAGCCGGTGGAAGGATGCTCTGTGTCAACTGCTCCATGAGTATTGACACCACTCAAATGTGGATATTCCTGAGCAATGATGACAGCTTAATGACATTGTCTTGCTTTTGCTATGTAATGGTTTGACACCATGCTGTATTTTTATTTGAATTATTGAAAATTTTCTTTTTTCATTAACACTTAAAAATCAGAGTTCTCTATCTGTCTGAGTTATAAACTTGCTTTCAGTAAATTCATTTGTGTGTGTGCGTGTATGTGTGTGTGTGTGTGTGTGTGTGTGTGTGTGTATAACTTTTTTCTTATTGAGGCTTGAACCTTAGAATTCACAGACGTGAGTCAAGTGTTCTACACCTTATTACTGAGTTACATCCATTACATTAAATTTTATAAAATGATGCAGTTGTCATGACATGACAGAATGATTTTTCAGAGTACAGGAATAGTATAACTAGTTCTTCATTGGGTGTGTTTGTGTGTTTAAAAGGTACAATGTCAATCCAGGCAACAGGTAATACAGACCGGAGCCATTGCAGAAAATTTCTAAAGAAGTCTATGAAAGATATGAATTATGAAGAACAAATGATAACTGAGAAATAAAAAAAAAAACAGAAATAAAGATGGTTAGGAATAGGGGATTGGGTACTGAGAACATATATTTTTAAGGAAATTCTAGGTTGCTTTTTGGAAGATTAAATATAAGATTTAGTAACAAAGCTAAAGCCATATTCTGGGGTTAGATTTTGGTAATTTTGTGATCAATACTCAGAAGTGTATTTCTTATTTCAATGGTGTTGACATATTTTAATTAGGATAATAAGAAGTGTGGTCATTTACATCAGTGTTTTATGAAGATGTATGGGGGCAAAGTTAAAAGTGTTTGAAAAGAAATAGATGGTTGTGAAGTATAGAGGACAAGTTACAAAGCTTTGGTGTCTACAAAGTTTGGAAAATTATCACCACCAGAAAAAAACCTTGGGCTCACTGTGACTGCTGAAAATCAATGGGTTATGAACATTGATTTTGGTAATGAAAATAGATTGAAATTTTAAACAGAGAATTTCAAAAGAACATGCAAACACTTTTCTAAAACATAACAATCGACATTTCACATATTGCAACCAAAAATAAATGCTCTGACTTCAATAGCAGGCCAGGGAAACACATCCTAATATCCATGGCTTTTTCTTCCAATTTTTTAGATAAAATTTCATTGGTACTTGGCTAATAGGTGATTAAGATAAGAAATGCATTGATCTACAGCTATATTATATGTAGCTTTCCAATTTAAAAAAAAAGGTGAGCTGCTTCATAGGAGGATTTTTAAAAGACAACCATTACCGGTCAATTGTTAATTCCTCGCCTCATAATACATACCATATGTGAATGCAGTCTTTACAGCAGGGATTGTAGACAACACTTGCTGGGTTGAAATACTGAATGTGCATATTATGAATCCCCTTCCCCCTACACAGATTTTTGCAATCTGTCTGGAAATGCAAGTTTCTTAATTAACAAAAGGTTCATCTAGGATTTTCTACATTTTAATAAAAAACAAACAGATACACAGCACTATACTAATATGGAAAAGCATCATCATCATTACCTACAAAGTGTTAGAAGTATCAGTTTTTACTGTGCCCCACTTGCAATGGTATAGAAGAAGATGCTCCCAGGGTGTGGCCCCAAAAGTTTCATTTTACAAGCTTTCGACATGATTCACAAATGTTCTTTAGTTAATAAGGATAGCATAAATAATCAATCTAAAGGTAGGTTTTAATAAATTAAAATGAATTTAGCTTTTGTGAATGCCCTGTCTTTTGAAAAATAACAAAGATCATTTTAATTGTTCTGAACCCATGTTTTCACTGATTCAACTACCAATGTCACCTTGTTCATATAGCAAAGATGTATAAAATATATATCCCATTAAGCATCTGTCTGCAGTCCATATGGCTTCTAAACCAACAGATACACTATCAGCCCATCCAACAGGGGACACAGTGTATAAAAGGCAGCTAGATCACAGATTTAAGAGATTGTGCCGAGTGGGTAAAGTTTCACATACAATATGCAATAAAACAAAAAGATATACTGTCTCCAATGATTGTGAGATAAATTCTTAATTACATCTTTTTCCTAATTGCATGAATACTCTTAAATAAATTAGTTATGTGATACTGATAATTACAATAAGTAAACCAGTTATTCAGTATAATGCATAATGTAGAGAAACCGATTAGAATGCATTATGAGTCAAGAAACAAAGATTTTCTTTTTCTTGATGAAAATCAAATAAAAATGTCAAACTGCTGCAATCAGACATCCCAGATATGAATATTCATTGGCAACTGTTCATGGCAGATTTATGAATTCTTTCACCTGCTGTTAGGAAGAAAAAGGAAAACATTAAGTTGCCAAATAAAGCCATTAACATAAGCTAAAAGAAAAAAATATATACACAGATGGGTGCTGATCTTAGAATTATGCAATTATATCCAAAGAGAACTATTTCTTTCATATTGTGAAAACATTTGCTTCCTACATGCAGATTGCAAAGGTCTGGAATTTGAACCCAGTAGCCATAAGCAGCATCCACTCTGGTGGATTATGGGGGACAGACATCCAAGTTCTATCACCTTCTTGAGGCTTTGTAAAGATATTCATTAGCAGCCGAAGTGATATGTAAATGTATGCTCCTTTCTTTGGATGGCATTTACATCAACATCCACACACATTGGATTATTTTGCCCTAAAGAAAAGATTTTGATTAAATTTGAGGGCCTGATTTAAATGGATGACAACTAACTACTTTGATTTGTTTTGAAGTTCTAGCAATGAAAAAATCATAGAAAACATTTGCTTAGGTCATCTAAGTTTTTGATTTCATTGTGTATAGATTTCACATCATGTGTGAAATATGGTCTGTATGAATCTTTTTAGTACTTCCTGATCACTCTCTGGGTTGGAAAGCTACAAAATCATCTTTGACTGCAGCTGTTTAGCAAATTCATTTGTAAACCAAAAATGGCACCCAGACTCAATAAGCACTACATTTTCAATTTAGATTATTGTCTCCCATGTGATATTATTCTTATTTGGTCCCGCTACTCTTTGGATTGCCTTTTGACCCCAATATTGACTATTCTCATTAATCTAATCTTTTGAGGAGAAAGGAATTTTCTCCTTTTTACCTACAGTTTAAATAGACAGACTTCAGTAGTAATGAACAACTTTTTTTAATGTTAGCTAATCACATATTATAGTTGCATAACTATTAGTCCAAGATGAATCTGCATTGTATTTATTTCACAAAACATAGGATTTTGAGTGAATATTTGACAAAGCAGTCTGTAGTTTTCTAATATATGAAACATTTGAAGAGTTGCAGAGGTCTAAATTTAGAAGCCACAATGTTCTGTAGAACTCAAAGAACCATGAGATGAGTCTCTCCCCTTGGAGTGCTATTATCATACCAAAGCAAAGCAGGCTTAGGCCTCAAAAGTTCTTTCACTGTTGGTAAAAGTGGAAATTGGTACCAACTCTACAAGATCATTTGCTAACATGTTTGAAAATTAAATATGCATTTGCTAGGTAGTTAGCAATCCCACTCATACAGATTTAACCTATATATAAATTAAACTCATTTAAAAGCTTCCATTGCATCGTAACTTGCAACAAATAATTAGGGAAGTTATGAAAACAGATTATATAAATTATGGTTCATCCTTGTCATGGATTATAGCTATTAAAAATGAACTATTACATTTCCATATGAACAGAATACATTGGTTTTCTGGTGTATTTTGATATTCAGAAAGTAAGGGGAAATTCTTTGTATAGTGTGGTACAACTTGGAGAGAGGGAGAGGAAATGAAGGGGGCAAGGAGAGAGAGAAAAATAAGGAGAGTCAGAGAGGGTCTAATTTTTCTAATTATACATTTAACTGTGTCCTTCATCTAATTACCTACAAACATGTTTAAATGGTCAGTATCATGTTTTTAAATTCAATAAAGATCATATGCTCTTTATTTTTAAATTTCTCTCTCTCTCTCTTTCTCTCAAACACACACACACACACACACACACACACACGACTGTAAAAACAGCTAGGAGACTGATTTGTCATAGCCATCCAAAAGCCTTCCAAAATGCCCAATAGTCCATGAATCTCAAGATTCAAAACAACTGATTTATATAATGACTTAAATGAAGAAACTAATATTGCTCATACTCAGCTTCAAACCATGTACAAAGAACGACTCTACTAATCACTTTGAAAAAGATTTTAGAAATAAATCCATGTGTTGGATTGAAATGCTTGATCACTATTTTAAGCCAGACTGTGTCTTGGAAAGCAATGTATTTATGGTCCTGAGTGGCCATTGATCGAGCTCCATTTGGGTCATTTTGATTCTTGACAACCTTTCCATCATCATGAAAAAAAAAATGATTTTAAATATGAACCTAAGGGGATAAAAAAACCTAAATATCAAAAGTTATGTTATATACCAAAAGTTAAACAGCAGATTTAAAGGAATTATTTGCTTTTTAAAACATATATTTCAATATAAATCCATTGAAATTTAAACAGTATTATTTAAAATGTCATCATTGAGATACTGCATCTTTGAATCTATGTAGTTGTTTTTTAAACTGTTTTAAGTTATTTAAAATCAATGATACATTTATATGTATGTGTATGTATATGCATATAATCCTAGTGGATACCTGATAATGCTTTCACATCTGTGTATATAGATTAGTTCAGTATTGTATTTACCACAATCCTGACACCTTTCACAAAACTGACTCTATTATAATTGCCAAGTGAATAGGTAAAATATCTGGAAGGCATACTTGCTGAGATTAATATTGAAATGACTACAACATAATGAATGATACTTAACCACTCCTTTGGTAGGCTATTCTTCACAATGTACTGTTGTTTACCTTTCACATTCCTATTGCTTATTTGGAAGTTTCCAGGAGTTACTGTTTTGTTTTGTTTTTTAAAATTAACTTATTTGTTTCATTTTACATACCAATCACAGTTCTCCATCTCTTCCCTTCTCCTGCTCCTCCCTTCCCTCCCCCACTCCCATCCACTCCCAGGAGGGGGAAAGACCTCAATTGAGTAATCAACAAAGTCTGGCATAACAAAGTGAGGCAGGACCAAGCCCCTCCCACCTACATCAAGGCTGAGAAAAGTATCTCACCACAGGGAATGGGCTCTAAAAGGTCAGTTCATGCACCTGGGATAAGTCCTGATCCCACTGCCAGGGGCCCCACAAACAGATCAAGTCACACATCTCTCACCCACATTCAGAGGACCTAGTTCTGTCCCATGCAGTTACTGTTAATGAGTTTGTTTGCCTGTCTAATTTTTCTCTCTTAAAATACCTGAAAGATAACATCTCCTTGCTTTGATTCCCTCTGATATTTGTTACACAAATCTTAAAAGGTCTTAATAAGACCATTTAGAATTTCGTCTACAGATAAACATTCAACACTTTCCAGCATTATTTCCCTTGAGATGACATCCCAATCTTAAACCACTCTATTGTCAAAGCAGTGTAAAAACAGCATGTCTAGACCAAGTTGAGGTCCTTCATAGACAAGGTAGCCAATACAGCCTCTGTTGTTAAGGGCTCAGGTCTTGAGTTTAAGTAGCTCAGGACTTTAATGTCTAGGGAAGAAACATATTCTTCCTTTTCCAAATATAAAAAGAAATGCTGAGCTTGGTGGCCGCTCCTCAGATAATAGGTAGATATGAATATTCTGAAGCAATTATCCGGGAAGCTATGGAGTCAGAAAACGCCCTCTTTCCTCAGTTTGTGAAGGAATGATGGCATCTGGCAGGTAGAGCAAATTGCCACCAAGCACGTGCTCCATTTGGGACTAATGGATGTCAACGTGAAATCTCAACTCAGGTTTTATGTTTAATCAAGTACCCTGGGTGACTGTTGTCTCTTAAATTCTCCAGTGTCTCTCCTTCTCTCCCTTTCCTAATTCTAAGCATGTTCTTAACTTCCCTGTTTTCCTTTGGTCCCCATGGTAGCAATGTGTGATACATCTGGTGATCTTCAGAATCTCAGGCCATGAAATCTTTGCATAAAATGTAACATACCAATGATGTTAAAATGTGCACCTGAATACCTAAATACAATCACTTGATATCAACGCCATGCAATTATATATGACATTTTACTGAATTTTTGTATTTTTTTGAAAGTATGTTGTCTGAATTATTTTGATTTGTATCTGCAGTAGCAATAGCAAATAAAATGTTCTTCAAGATTAAGAACAGTGCTATATCCTCGTTGTTTTATCCAATATAGAAACCAAGGTACATGTGCACATATGGGACATGTAAAATGTGACTAATGGTAGTAGGTTATTGAACTGAAATTTGACTGCATTTTTACTAGGTCACAGCAAAAGTTCAATGTAACTAGTTTGGTGTGTACTCGACAAAATTGCTGTGAAGTTCTTTAGGATACACAGACATTTAACAAATTTTCACAAGTGAGTAAGTAGATCACATATAGAATGCTTCCCACTTTTAAAAAAAGAATTATCTACCTAAAGTTTTTCGTGTTGGAAAGTATTAATGAATTATTTATAGAAGGAAAAATTCTAAGAGTTTCTAATCAAAACACGAACCCCACAGGGAGCTGTAGACATCATCATGGAGGACAAGTGCCCTTGTTTCAGAGACATTTTTTTTTAAAGAAACAAGAACAATAACTGTAAGGGTTTGGTCTTTAATTACGTCATCAGCCTTCGCCGGTGTCCCAGCCTAAAAAGCGGGTGGGCGCTCTGTTCCCTCTCTTCTCTTCTCTTCCTTTCCGCTCCTCTCTCCCTGCGGGCCCCCTGTCTCTCTCCCTCCCCCTTCTGTCTCTCTGTCTCTCTCTCTCTCTCTCCTTCTCTCCCTCTCTCTCTCCTTCTCTCTCTCTCTCTCCCCCTCTCAATAAAGCTCAAAAAGGTTAACCATGGCTGTGATTCTTTACTTAGCACGCTCCTCCACCGGCTTGGCCGCTGCAGGCGGCGACCAGCCAGTGGCAGCACCATTTAACCAGCGCCGCCGTTTAACCAGCGCCGTGAAAGAATATAACTAACAATAACCTCTGCTGTTTAGAATTCAGTACTTAGGTTTGAGTGTTCCAGGGCCACAGATTCAGAAATTCCATATGTAGGGAACAAATATCCTCTCCCTTTATTGATAAAGACAGAGATTACGACAGGTCCTCAGACGGTAGCATGACTGGCGCCATGTTACAGGCAACATTCTGACCTTAAAACCCAGCACATAGGCCCCAACACCTGTCAAAACTGGAACGAAGGGAAAGTTCCTGCATGCACTAACCTTGCTTTGGGCTGCAATAGTTTCACTTCCTGCTAACTGAAGTGTACCAACCAGGATATGGATTTTGTGCATAAAAGACAAAGAGCCGTAGGGCTCAGAGCTGCATGATTAAGCAAGGTCCCTTTTTGCTGTCACCCGTAAATAAATACTTTCTTTTCGGCTTTGAGAGTGTCCATGTAGTGGGCTTACCACACAACATTTTAGAGGTGCCCGAGAGATCCCCAGAAAATGAGACACTGGACAACTAGGGGGTCTTGGATCATCTCTGAGGCCATAGCACAGAAAAAGGACAGTTCCTAGTGGGTGTGCACCCTAAAATGTTTCAGGGCCCCACAAACATCTATCCTCTCCAGTCCTATCACCTCAGAGACTCCTGACACCTCCATGCTAAAACAGGAAATAACAGAAAGTTGCCAGCATATGTCACCTAGGAGGTAAGTCTGTTTATTGAGCCTTTTGAATAACACAGTTAGGAGAGGCTAGGTGTGGAGCTAATTCCAGTGTTCAGGATTACAACTGGGTCACACCATGCCCAGATTATTCAGTCTTATGCAGGTTAGGGAAGCACCCCGCCAGCTGAACAACCTCCCTGGGCTCTGTTTCTGTTTGTTCACAGGACATTGTTCTGGTTGTTAACTTCATTATGGTCCAGTCATCAGCAGCCCTTACTTTCTAGTTTGTAATCTAGTTTTCTTAGATTCTTTTTGAAAGTAAATTGAGGATTAGAAGAACAAGGTGAGGACTTGAGATCTCACAAATGTTAAATTGTGTACATAAAGATTCCAAGCACAGATTATTGGTTTTCTATGCCCATTTGCAACCTTTTTATATGTGTATCTCATCAACACTTCTTTACATTTGTACTGATAGATGGAAAAGAAATAATTGAACTCCATAATGCAAGGAGAGTCTGACCTACTTCTTGTATGACAATATCTTAACATTTAATTTATAATTTTTCCCTCTAACTTACGTGTCTGATCTCTTCTAGAAACTGAAGGCCTATTTCATGTTTTGGTTTGCATGTGCTGGGAAACAGACAGAAGGTCCACAATGAGAACATTTTATTCAGGAGTGACATAGAGCATAAGGTGGAGAAGCATTCATGGAGGGTGAGGTGCAGCAGTCATTAAAGAATGTGACCAGAAAAACACAAGATTAGGAGGGCAAATCAATCTGGAAAAGAATATGCCATTCTCTCTCTCTCTCTCTCTCTCTCTCTCTCTCTCTCTCTCTCTCTCTTTCTCTCTCTCTCTTTCCCCTCTCTCTCTTCAAACATGAGATTCTAAGACACAATATATTCTGCATATTTACTAGGTGGTTAGTCTCCACGGACTTTAAAACAGGATTCCATGTTATTTCCCCACTGGGAAATTAAATGTTCACCAAGCATAGTTAATGACTACATAATAGTACAGTTTTATTTACCAGAAAATAATGCATGTAAGTATTTTGTCGAAATTAAACTACATTATGAACCACATGATGTCAAAGTCATTTTGTGGACGTACTTGGAATAAATTTGGGCAAATATATTGCTTAATGTAACAATTAAAACAACCTTCCACAATTTCTTTTCAAATACCAGGTATTTCTCATTCTAAACATATTAGCAGTCCTTGTTACTAACTATAAAATTTTCAAGCACATCGCACGGCTCTAGCCCAGTGTGTGAAGATGTGTGAACCCTCAACAATTGCATGTTTAGTCCTCATAATCAAAAATGGACTTTAGGGTATGGTAACCTTAGGGAGTAGATAGATCACAGTGGCATATACTTATCAGTACTCATATAAAGGGGGACCTAGAAAGCAACCTTCTCCTTATGTGAAGACAGAGAATGTAGGCACTATGCACGACTGTCTTAGTTAGGGCTTCTTCTGTTGCTGTGAAGAGACACCATGACCATGGTCACTCCTATAAAGAAAACATTTCATTGGGTGGCTCGCTTACCAATTTCAGAGGTTCAGTCCATTATCATCATGACAGGGAGCATGGCAGTGTGCAGGCAGATATGGTGCTGGAGCTGAGAGTGCTATATCTTGCAGGCAACAGGAAGTTGACTGACACATTGAGGAAAGCTTGAGCAAAACAAGCCTCAAGGCTCACCCCGCAAAGACACACTTCCTCCAATAGGGCCACTCCTTCTAACAGTGCCATTACCTTTAGGGGCCATTTTCTTTCAAACTACCATATACCACTCTTAGGCCTCCAAAGTCTTATAGCCATATTATAATGCAAACATGTACTCAGTCTAACTTTAAAAGTCCCTATAGTCTATAACCATCTCAAACTTTGAATTTCAAAGTCTGAAGTCCAAATGCATATGTATATGCCACTGTGATCTATCTACTCCCTAAGGTTACCATACCCTAAAGTCCATTTTTGATTATGAGGACTAAACATGCAATTGTTGAGGGTTCACACATCTTCACACACTGGGCTAGAGCCGTGCGATGTGCTTGAAAATTTTATAGTTAGTAACAAGGACTGCTAATATGTTTAGAATGAGAAATACCTGGACTTCTGAAATGCATGGCAATCTCTTAACTGTAATCACCTGTAAAAATCAAAATCAAAAAGCAGATCACATACTGCCAACATATAATGGCACAGTATATAAATTACTATTCCAAAACTCAGAGGAGGGATCATAGTAAGGAAATACTGGACCAAAACAAGACTGAAAACTAGCTGGGCAAACTCCAAACTGCATCTCCATATCTGATGTCAAAAATACTCTCCACATCTCCAGCTGTGTTCAGTTTTGTTGAATGTAACACTCTTATTTCTCTTGGGCTGGTTCCACTCCCTGTTTGCAGGTCCCCTGGGCAGGTATCCCACAACTCTGGCATCGCTAACATCTTGGATTCTCTAAGGCAATCCAGGCTTCACCTCCTTAGCTTCACTCGATGGTTTCTCTTCTAGTCCTCCATTCAGGGATACCCCTGACACATGCCTGGCCTCAGTGTCTTTATTCCATAACTTTTTTCTTCTATCCTTAACTATAAAGCCAAAACCATGTGGCTGAAGCTGCCATGTTCTGCTGCTTTCTCGGGCTGGAACATGGTCCCCTTCCATATTTAATTACATCTTCACCAGCTTTCTGTTTTCCTTGTCTGACTAATCTTGGCTGCCCTTGAACTTGCTCTTTAGACCAAGCTGGCCTCAAACTCAGATATCCACCAGCCTCTGCCTTCCCAGTGCTGGGATTAAAGGCATGCACCAACATACCTGGCTCTAAACTTTTCTTTGATTTCATCCCACAAGTTGGAAATTTACCTTGATGGGACCTTGCCTTGCGGTCACCACTTCCTTTATTTCCTGTCTTAATCTGTTTATCTCCTTGAACATAGGACTTAGCTCCATTCCACTTCCTGGTGTTCTTTTTCCCCCTCAACATTTACATTTTGAAATTTATCCTGCTCAGCTCGCTCTTTTTCATTATAAATCTTCATTAGAGTTACCACTAATATCCTCATGACAGAGTCTATACTAGGTTGTTTTGAGATTTCTTCTGCCAATGAAATTAATCCAAGAATTTTCGTTTTAGTCTCAGGCAGACTCTTTAGACAAGGGCAAAAGTCAGCCACTTCTCAAGGGGTTAAACTCTCCCGCTTTCACAACTGAGTTTAGGCTCCAGTTCTCTGAGAAGGACAAACAGGCGTCTTTTCCAACAAAGGGCATTTATCTACAAGGCCCTTACATTCAGGGTTGAGGGAGAGAACAAACATAGAGGGTCTTAGTCAGCCTCACAGTATCTCAAGGACAAACCCAGCAGCCCCTTCTGAGTCACGTCCAAGATTGTGCAGATGTGTCCAAAAAAAGATAAGACCAAACCTCAGCCAATTAAAGATATACTAATGTAACTGCTGCCTGCTCAACCAATTATGTAGCTGACCCTGAAACTCTCCTCAGCTGTGCTTAAAGGGAGCAGAGCCCTCTCTGGGTCCTCACCGTTTTGTACAGGTGAGCAACCCCATATGCATGATGGCATAATAAACACTTTGTTCTTATATACTATTTGAGTCTGGGGTCTTCCTTCAGTGTTTCCTCAAACCCTACACTTCACCACAATATCACAAGCATGATCTTTAGGTAACATACTACAATTCTTTTCTGAAACCTCTTGAGTGGGACCCTGACAGTTCAAATATTTCGTAGCACCTATCTGTCTTTCATGTTCCTATTAGTATGGCCCATTAAGCAGTGCTCAAAGCATTCCATTGCTTTCATAACCCAAAGTATCAAAGTCCAAATTCCTCTAAACTCATGATCTGACCTATCACAGCAATACCTCAGTCCTTGGTACCAAGTTCTGTCTTAGTTAGGGTTTCTATTACTGTGAAGAGACACCATGACTATAGCAACTTTGATAAAGAAAACATTTAATTGAGGTGGCTCACTTATAGTTTCAGAGGTTCAGTCCATTATCATCATGAGGGAGAGCACGGCAGCACACAGGCAGATGTGGTGCGGGAGCCGAGAATGCTACATCTTGCAGACAACTGGAAGTCAACTGACAGTCACACTGAGGGAAGCTTGAGCAAAGGAGACCTCAAAACCATCCCCACAGAGATACACTTCCTTCAACAAGGTCACACAAGGAGAAGTGCTTTAAAGAAAATTGGCCCAGTTGGACAATTTCAAATGTATCTGCTCCTCTCGTCCTACTTGTTCAAAGAGACCGCGTTTTGGCAGTTTGAAGTCTGTTATCAGAGTGGAATGTTCAACGGTCACAAATTAAAATGTCTATAAATTAGGTTACTTTTTCACCTTGTTGAACTTTGAACACCATTTGTCATTTATTCTTATTACACAGGGATGAGCAACTGTTTCTGAACACATCAGAAATCTACTTTGATATAATACTTAATCATAGAAGTACTTCACATACAGGGTATTTCAATAGGTGACTAAAGAAATTCTGATACAGGAGTTTTGAGTCATATAAGATTTTGTTTTAGAGAGTCACTAGCTGTACTTCCTGAGAAAGTCAGGTGACGCATGGCTATTTCTAAAGTGATACTTTTGCAGTACTTAGTTTTAAATCAAGGATCATCAAAAAGTCTCTTATATCTTATCAATATCATTATTAAAACATATCTCTCCTTAACTTGTTTTCATGATTGAAATAATATGTAAAAATTTCAAGAAGGTCATAATCTCAGAATAAATTGCAGTTCTTCTTAGGGAATAAAAATTTGTATTCTTAGTCCACTATTTTACTATGCAGCAATAAAAGTGGTGCACATCACCTGGACTGATACTATGGGATACCAGAACATTTAATGTGTATTTTTCTTAAAAAAAAAAAAAAGAAGTCATCAGAAAAAGAATATACTGAGAAAAAGTACTAATTAGCATGAGCAATGTAAACGAAGGAGATTGACAGGTCTAATATCCAGTCACACTGGCCAAGGTCAAAGCACATGAGTAATTAACTCAGGATACTTTCTCAGATTATCAGAATTCCTGACTTCCTACCAATGCCAGTTAGATAAGCTATTTTTTTTCTTTTATGAAACAGTATTTCATTGCCCATACTGGCCTTCAAGTCAAAATCCTCCTATCTTAACTTCTCAAGTGCAGGAATCGTAGGTGTCCACCATGCCTGTCTAGAAGTAGATTTCTCACATGATGTTTTCTAAGTACAGCTTTTCTACCAAGAAAATATATAAATCTTTTATTACAAGCATATTATCTCTTCAACAGTCACCACTCATTAAAGAGACAATGTCACTCATTTATCCACCAATTTCTTGTATATACAGTTTGTTAAGCTTGGTAATTCTGGGGTGTTGGTAATATGTAATCTTTGAATGAGCAAAGGGATTGAGAACAGGTAAACTTATCCCAGTTCAGCTCAAACCACCAGTGCTGACAGCTGCCATTGTATTCACACTGTCCAGTGTCCATGATAATGGTATTTCAGTTGACTAGAACTCCAGAGGTAGGTCAGATACTATGATTTATATTAGACACTTATAGAAAAATTGCCAACATATTTAAATGTATAATTTTTGACTCTGAAAATATGACAAGCAGAATGTGTATTACAACATCTTATCTTTTAATCCAAGGGTTGATTGTGAGAAAGAAAAAAACATACAACTTTTATATGGAAGAAAATCTACCAAATGCACATGTATGTTTGACATATTTAACAAAGCAGACCAACAGCCCTAAATCATCCTGAATTTGCTTCTGTAAAGGAGAATTGTTATTGACATACCCAGTTGAAGGACCACTGGGAGTGAATGAGTTTATTGCTGGTCAATTATCTAATTAAGCTCCAAGAAAGATGTGAATCACAAGGTCAGTGTGCATCTGAACTGGATTACAGAAGCAGACATGTATTGGCAGGACACCTGACTACAGTGGTCACTGATAGCATACTACAGACTCACTCTCTTGCAGATGTTTTATCACGATGTAAAAAATGCACAGAACTTTGTAATTCTAAACAAAAATGACAAAGAAAATAAGAGTAAGGAAGAATGAATCACTTATTAGTTCCAGTAGGTAGACTATCTTAGTTTACTTAATCTCCAAAAAGCCAGTAAACAGCTAAAAATTATCAATTAAGAATTTTGTAGTAGTGAGAATAAAAAGATGGAAAATAGCATTTTTAATAAACAGAAGTATGGGATCTTTATAGTCTAGAGATAGTAAAGTAAGAAAACAGAAAGGTAATTAATCTATAGGGGTTTTACATTTCTTTAATATTTCACTTGTCTATTAAATGTGTTGTCTGATGTGCCCAAATTATGAATATAATTCAGTTAATTCAAAAGGAAAGTCTGCATAGCAAAACTGGAGCAAAATGACATACTCATTGCAACCAGCAACAAACATTTTATGTAGGAAACTTCCTTCTCAGTGCCTACTCTGTATACGAAATAGAATGTCCTGTTAATCATTAGTGCTTAAGAATAATGACTATGTCAATCATTAATAAGGTGAGTGCATTTCCCCCTTCTCTCTCAAATACACACACACACACACACACACACACACACACACACACACACACATTTATGATTGATTGTCTATATGGACAGAGTGGAAGATGTGACAAATTGAGATAAAATCAATAGCACAGATAGTTTTATTTTGTATAGGTTTCACTTTTGTACTGTATACCCCAAGTCATGAATAAATTGGAATGTAGTACCTCGCTTTAACCACCATTATGGTACAGCACTGCACTAGAGGATTTCAGAATGAGCTGTATTTGACGGACCATTGCCAAGCTCAGGTAACGTAAGTGATGTTCCACAGCGGTTGCTTCCAAGCAGATTGCTGAGCATTTAAATCAGGGCTTTGACGATTGAATAGTGAACATAATCATTCATTTTGCAGATAAGTTTTGGGAAGCAACTTCTCTAGCACTTAAGAGGGAAGGAATGAGAATATAAAACAACCTTAGGAAATTCTACCATTTGTCAGAATCAATTACGGTAAAATCCAAGAGGAACAAAGGCAGGCTATCGTGTTGACTGAACAAAATCAAGGGAGCTCAGGAGTGGAGAAAGCCGTTGTAGGTTGAAGTGTGGTGAGATAAAGTGTAGGACACAACAGAAGGAGGGAGAGAAGTCAACGTTTCACAACGGAACCCTGACCTCAAAGGACAAAGTCTTCCTTCATGAAGATGAGGGAATTATCATATGGATTTAACATCAGACTTCATGCACATTTTCCAACTTTGGGACCTTGTACTAACCCAGGCTATTTCCTGATTACATTTGAAAAACAAAAATCCTTTGTTTAATGAAATAAGAATTATTGGAACACATATATAAATATCCATAGTGATTTATAAATCACTAACCTAATGCTGGTTGTTAAAATTTTTTATGAGGTGACAAAAATCTCAAATAGCAGAGAGGTTCTTGCATTTTAGAATTTGTCACATGTTTGATACAAGGTAAAATACTTCTTGAATATATCCTATTAGTAGAAAATGTTGCATGTGAATTTGTATTCCCTTAAAAAAATACAGAAAGTTCTAGAGAGAATGTGGGAAATAAACATTTTTCAATTTCTTATTTACTTGGCAGTTATATTTTTAAATGGTAATATTTGGAAAGATTTGTCTTAAGCCAATTTCATATCAGATTATGAAAGATTCATTCTTTAAAGTTTCAATTGCCCAACTGCTGAATTCTGATCCTACTGATAATACTCAGAAAAAGTTTAAACAAAAACCATTAGGTTATTATCTTGAAGAGGTATTGCCATGGGTCTTTTCATTTTATTTCAGTTTTTATTGTAAAGTTTTCACCCAAGCTTCTTCAGTTATTTATTACTCTTTGCATGAAATACCTAGTATTGTGTTGATTTAACTAATGCAGTAAATAAATCTATAGTTTCTATTTTATGAAGGATTTTATTTTTCTATTCCCCCTTTAGTATTAGCAATAAGGTGGAAAGGAAGGGACAAATCATTAAAATGGATGTTGGGATATGAAAATAAAATCTCCTTGTCTCTCTAGCTGTGAGGAACTCGGAACCCTTCGGAAATAGTCATCCCTTAGAATCCTCCAGAAACTGTTTCCTAGATCCTACTGATACTTGAATTCATGGATGTATACATGCCATATAAAGGGCATGGAATTTACATAGATCTTATATATCTTCCTATATAATTTCAATTGTTGTATTGGACTTAGTCTAATACCCAACGCAATGTGAATGCTCTGTAAATACTCTTTTACTGTATTGTTTAGGAAACAGTCACCAAAAAGTTCCTATGTGTTCAGTACAGGTAAGTGGACGAAGGAAAGAAATAGAAAGGAAAGGATATGACTACTCCCAGGTCTGGTGAAGGAGAAAGGTTAATACAAATAAAAGGGAGGGCATAGTCAGCAGCAGAGATATCTGGGAGAATTCAGAATGGACATGACCCTGAGTCATGTCAGGAGACAGGGGAGGAGAAGAGGGGAACCAGGTGCAGCAGACAAGAAGGCAAAAGGTTTTTAAAAAAAAGGTGCAGGAGACCAAAATGGCAGGGTTATATAGGGGAAAGCATCTGGGGGGACAGGCAGCCCCAACTCTAGGATGGAAAGTTGGAGTAGAGGGTGGGGTATGTCAGCCACACCCTGTAAGAGGTTGGAACTGAGGGATGCTGGAAAAAACTGGTGACTAGATCTGCTTTGATTTGTTAAATGGGTACTTCAGCCATTTGTCCCAGGGTTTGAGACTTAACAACTCCTTTATAATATATTCCATTACGAATTATCTGAATCTAAGAATAGAGAACCCACTGGGCATTGGCCCAAGCATGCAGATTTCTTTGACACAGGGTACCAACAGTACAGGTATTATTGAAAGAGATTTTAATAATTGTGTTTTGAATATGTTTATGGGGGTTAAGTTCTGGTGGCATCTTCATAGAAATTAGGCTGGGTCATAGAGGTACTTAGGTAAACTCAAAAGGTGAAGGGTAGAGTATATAATTGAAGGATTTTTCTTTTAAAATAGTTCATGATTTCTTTCCAACAACTTCTCCATTATTTGAGCAGACTTGATGTGGGAAACCATTTCTCAGGATGAAACAGTTTAATTTGTATGTATGGTTTACTACGTGTATAGATAGTTCTATATATTCTAATTTATCACATGAAGTTCTTACTGATCTAGAAGAATTTATATTAAGATGACTTTATAATGTGAAATCTGTTCAGTAAGATTGGAAAACCAGATTTTATTCCCAACAGGCTATACCATTATTTGTAACAGTTGCATCAAAATCAACTCATATTTACTCAATTGAAAACAATGTTGCAGTGGATAATTTTAACCTCAAATAAACATGATATTTATTCAAATAATGTAAGTGTTGAGGCAACAACAGAATTGATGCCAAAGTCCCTTAGCAACAGAAATCAGAATGCTTCTAAACAGACTTACATCAGTTTAAGTCACTAAGCTAGCTACAGCATGTTAAATTTAGAACTCAAATATTTAAGGATGATAAAATTAGTAAACCACCAGTTTATATTGTGAAATTTTCTTTTGTACACTATCATTTCATGTCACAAGAATGTCCAGGTAACCTCAATCCTTAACTTTCAGCAAACATTAAAGCTATGCTCAGCAAAATTGCAGCTTATGAAATATTAATGTAGAAACGAATCACCCAAGGATACAGTGAAAGCCAGATTCTGCTTCAGTGGGTCTATCCTAGGGTCCTGGATTCTCTAATCCTAATAAGCTGTCACTTCTTCATTTTACTATACTGGTAAGTGAACAATGTTCTGGAAAACACTAAGATGGGGTATGTTAACAAGTCTTTAAATTTCTACAAAAATGTTGAAATGAAAAAATTCTTGATTACCTGAAAAGGCAAATAAAACATGGAGATTGTGATGGTGTCCATAAGAAGGTATTAAGAAAACCAAGTAAAGAAAAATGGCACCAATCACAGACCCTGCACCCTGTGTTCCTGTTAAGAGGTAGTAATGGTTAAAATTTTTGTTAATAGTCATAATATTTATTATCCCAAAAGTGTAACACACTATAGTGCATTGTATTATATTGATATTTTGTATCCTATAGATGCACTCAAATATTCTTCTGAAAGCATATTTTGAATTGATCATAAATATATTAATTTTATTATAATTATTCTGTAATTGATACTATGTAATATTTCATAAATAATACCCATGATACACATATACAAAAAAACCATAAAGGATCCAATTAGGTGGTTTAATGACACTTTAGTAGCTATAACTAAATCTTAGGCACCTTCATAAAACTTAAGTGGAAATGTAATAAACACTGATTTGAAAACAGGAGCAATCATCCGTTTTGTAAATGAGAAAACTCACAGCAAAAAAATATTGTGTGAGTGAACAAAACCACCACAAATTTCTGTAGCCTGAGTAAGAAAATCGAGGTGATGTCTCATTCATGTACAGGTAGATGATGGAAAGTCGTTGTCTCTATTAGTATTTAACTTGTAATAACTGTAGCAATGATTATATTAAAGTATTACTGAATACCAATCTCAGGTCAAGCATGTGTGGACAGCAGCATGCAAGCTCATTCACTTCTCCACTTACGTCTGAAATTTAGATTGTCTGCAAGAGCAGTGACGTTTCAGATGCTTGAGGCTTAGTCCTGACATCCATCTGCAGAACTGTCACTTTGGTATAGAACTGTCCAACCCTGCCCTACACAGTCTTCCCACTAGAGTGCTGTTCAAATGGACTCTTTCTTGGTAGGATGTGTGAAATGGGATGAATGCTGTGGGGTGGAATATGCACATAAAAAAACCAAATTATGAATATTACAATATTAGTGTAATGCTTGGTCCAATACTGGCAGATAATTGACCCTGGTCAGGACATGTCGATGTGTGGGACTAGGAGGAAGCCCTGCTTTTAAGAGCAATATTCTGAGTAAGGTTTGCCGCCTTTAACTTTTGTGATCCCCTTGGGCCGTCCTTCCCGCTGCCTATGCAGTGTGTCCCGCAGTGCCATTGATTGTATTAAACCAAATATTACAAAGCACTATTATGGCAAAATAAGCATTCTGTCTTTTTTGGATTCCTGGCAGAATGTTCCAAACACATCCTTCCTTTTGCTGATGCTGTTAATTGCACAAATGCTCATGTCGTCTTGTTTAGACTGTGGTTTCCTCCTGTTTTGACTATCATGTTGCCCTTATGCTGGTCTTTCTGTTGACAGACTTCAGCTGCTACACACTGTGTCTTGGAGCCTGACCAGCCTCAGCTGAAGCAAGTAGACAGCTTCTGCGTCAGCTAGCTGCCAGACACAAATGTGTATTAAATTGTAGTTCTTAATTCTCTTTAGAACAATTTTTTTAGATGTATGTATGAATGATGTCCTTTCTCCTGTGTATTTAGAGATGTCAAATAAATCTTATCCCTCTTCTCTTACACGTCCAATTAGGTAGCATTAGAAAATACCAATGGCCCTTTCTATTATGTCACCAGGAGTGGCCCTTTTATAAAGCTAACATTTATCTTTTATTAGCAGTTTAAGACTGATGAAATTGGATTTATTACATGCACAGTAAAAAAGAGACGCCATGGATGTCAGGGTTGCTAATGCTCCTTTCTCCCCTCTTCCCTCTAAAAAGGCACTTTTACAATCTTCACCCAAACAATCTCTTGGACACTGGCCAATTTATCACACTTTTTTCTTGTTTTGTTTTTTTTTCTACATCTGTGCCTTCCATGTCTTCAATCTTGCTTTTCCTCTTATATTTCTGGTTTTAGTTTATATAATAAGGAGCAAATACTAAAGATAATAAAACAGATGAATTATTTTCTTTGTGTGTGTGCATGCTTATGAAGATTCAGTTTGCATGTGTATGAGGGTGTGTTTTCATGTGTGTTTGCATTTGTGTGTGTGTGTGTGTGTGCATGTGCATATAGTATCTGTGATATCATAACATTTCCCAGTTCCTTTCTTATTATTCTCAAGCACAGTGTCTCATAGAGAGTTATGTAAGCTTTTTTTATCTTCTAAGGTGTTTTTACATGTAGGCTGTTGCAGGCCTCTTTTCCCCTAGTTTTCCTTTGGAAAGCTGTATCTGCTCCAGTGTGGAGTCGCAGCACTGTGGAGATCCAGGTGTTTGCCTTCAACAATAATAGAGAAGCTGGGCCTCTTCGGTTCACCACTCAGTCTTAATAAAGGAGAGGACTTGGATTTTTGCCTATAAGATTTCCTTCAAATATTTATATTTCAAAAGGGGCATCAGAAAGTTGGAAGAGATACTTGAGAGTCTCTACTTAGAGAGATGCTACATGTAAGGATGTGTATTGGCACACATAAGGTGTGAGTTCCACCCAAACTCTGACTCATCTTCCTCTTCTATAACTGCAGAAAATATGCCCATT
Source organism: Peromyscus aztecus (assembly GCA_902168405.1). Taxonomy (NCBI): domain Eukaryota; kingdom Metazoa; phylum Chordata; class Mammalia; order Rodentia; family Cricetidae; genus Peromyscus; species Peromyscus aztecus. Next base: position 4,314 of record CABHPQ010165860.1, on the reverse strand, counting down.
TCATCCCCATTTCTCTTTTTTAAAATATCCGATATCTGCCTATAATAATAACTTTCTTTTGCTTTTTTTTAAAATAAGAATGTATTCAAAGATCTTTGGGTACACGAAAGTGAGGCAGTCTGCATTTTAATACATTTTTACTATACAATTTTTCAGGTCCACATAACACCATGCAAGTCTTTACTGTTGTGCAGTACAATATTCAATAAAATTCCTGTGCTTTTCTAATTAAACCCTTAGTTTTCTTGGCATTTAAGTGCCATTTTGTCAATTTGAGTGACCACCATTCCCTATTCTGCCATTTTGTGTATAAGTGTGTAATATGTCTGTGAAATGATATTGAGGAGGATACTAATTGCTTCTGTGATGGCTTCCAGTCACAGTGCTGTGTAAACATTTAAGAAATGACCCCAAGTTGTGATTTTATAAACTGGCAGTAACTAATGTTTATGGAATGCTCGTTCATGTCTTGAAGTGTCAGTCAGTAAGTCTCCCATAGATTGGATATAATATACATGTTGGATCCCCTTAAGACCACTCTAGAGAGACTCCATGTTTATCCTCCATGTTATAGTGATGAAGACACTGAAATTAATGAATATGTGCTACTAAAAATAAAGTCAGTTTAGCAGCTAGCATTTTGCCTCTAGAACACAAATGCTAAACAGTGATGCCTTGATGTGATTGGTACAATTTATAGATATGGACAAAGCAATAGAAACATTTAAACTTACACAGTGGTTTAAAGCTACTACTACTCCACTGACTAAAGAATGGCTTCAAGCCAGGCGGTGGTGGCGCACGCCTTTAATCCCAGCCCTTGGGAGGCAGAGGCAGGTGGATCTTTGTGAGTTCAAGGCCAGTCTGGTCTACAGAGCGAGATCCAGGAAAGGCGCAAAGCTACACAGAGAAACCCTGCCTCGAACCCCCCCCCCCAAAAAAAAAAGAATGGCTTCACTTAAGTGTTCGTATGAAAAAATGTATTTTTTTTTAAATATGATTTCACTAGGTCCTTGCTGGCCTGGTACATGCTATATAGCCCAGAGTGGCCTCACACCCATGGCAATCCTCCTGTCTCACTTTCCCAAATTCTGGAATTTTAGTCATGTGCCAGTACAATCACCTTAAGCAAAGTAATTCTGAGAGGAACTAAAATGACTGACTGCTCTTATGATGTCAAGGATACATCCCCAATGTCAAATATTCTCAATTTGATAACCGCACTTTGGCTATGAAAAATGATTGCTTTTGTTCTTAAACAATAGGCCCTATGTTATTTGGAGTAGGGATACACTTTGTGTAATTTTCAAAAGAGTCAATGACAAATGTTTACCCTTTCTTTCTCTCTCTTTCTCTCAAAAGAACTAGTCCCTCTTTTCTTTCAAAATACTTAGCCGGTTTTTTTGTAAATTTTTTCATAGTTTGGTACTCTTAGAAAACAAAAAAGTTAAGAAATAACCCTATATATAGTAAGAACCCTGAATAAAATTGTGTAACTATTTGTGGCATAGGAATTCTAAATAACTCTACCTCTTTAGTGCAAATATTTGCATTTATATGAAGGAAATATTTATATAGGTAGTTGATGTATCAACAATTATCTACAAATGGCAAGAACATTATATAGAACAGTTTAATTATGAGAGACAGGAAGTTTAAAATGGTAACAAGTACTTTGATGTGCTTTTAGTTAATTGAATTAAGTACTAAGTGTGCTTTTAATTGATATGCTTCTTATCCTAAAATTATTTTAAAATGCATATAAATTGCATCATGAAAGTTCCATACATATATTTATAAATCTTTGATCTTAACAACCATTCCTACTACGCTCTTAAATCTTCTATTCTCACCTCCCCTGGACTTCTTTCCCTGGTAGTCCATTTCCTAGTTTAAGGCAACATTTGTTTAATTATTTTAACCTGTACTGAGACATTTTCTTAAACATTCCTTAATGATTAATTTGAAGTCAACATATTACTTAATGGTTTTCATATGTGATTAGGTAATGTCTTCTATAGTGCATAGACCTAAATTGTTTACATTATGGATCAATTGAAATATTTAAGGTGAAATATGAACTACCTCTTTCAATTCACATTTCTTTGGTTCTACAAAGCTTCTGTAAAATACATGACATGACAATATATAAGAAAATGCTGTATTAAAAATGTACTATTTAAATATGATTCCAGCAGAGGCTAATTTTAAATAACTGACATCATGACACAGGAGAACTGCAATATATATGATATAAAAACCTAAAATTCCAGTCAGATTTTTAACATTCATTAAAGCATACTAATATAAAGTTACCTAGTGTATACAACATTAAGTAAAATTATCAAACAAACTTAAACAACAGTATTTGTAGGGTATTCCAGTCAATAACAGGAAGAATAGACATTCATTTAAACTATACAAGGAATATTTCTTGGTACAGAATTATTCTGTGTCAAAGCACAAGCCTAAATAAATTCAAGCAAATTTGAGATTTACATAAAACTTTTTCTAGCTATGATAGATATACATAATACATTAACCAAGAAAAGAAATACATCTAGGGCATTTGCAGCTATTCAAAGGTAAATTAATTTACTTCTAAATAACCCACAAACTTCATAAAAATCAAAAGGAAATTTCAGAGGAATTTTGTGGTAGCCAAAGAGCTTCTAAAATGTGTGGCCTGCATAAAAATGAAAACACAATTATTTGTTGTTTTATCCAAAATTTTAAATACAGAAAAAAAAAGTGTAAAAATAAGGCTTGACTTGGGATGGAGCTATTGGCAACTTAGGGCTTCCTGGCAGAAGGAAACTCAGCTTTCTTTAAGAGTCTGGCCCCTCTACTGGACCAATCATACTCCAGTGGATGCCCCAACCCCATCAGTTCATGGGCATTATAGCTTGAACTAGTAGATTATTAAAAAATAAAATAAAATAAGTCATAGAATTGAGAAGGTATGGAATGGTGATGGGAAGATACCAAAGAAATTCGGGAGTTGGGGGGATGTGGGTGAATATGATCTAAAGACATTGCATGCATATACCAAATTATAAAAACATTAATAAAATAGCATATTGAAAATAGCTTACAAAACAGATGCTAAAAATTGAAAATCGGTATGTTTTCTACTGTTAAAATTCAAGACTCTAGAAATGTTAGCACGTATTTTAAAGTAATGAACAAATTATTTAAGAAGATGTGGTCATTAATAAAATGTTCATATTAGTGTTTTTCATTCTTTATAATAGTCTATGTACTATTTCTAGCATTGGCGTGTAGGTATACTTCTGCTCAACTCCCCATTTTTTTTT